>PVIC010035786.1:0-18888 GCA_004025085.1 Thryonomys swinderianus
AAGGAAGGAAGGAAGGAAGGAAGGAAGGAAGGAAGGAAGGAAGGAAGGAAGGAAGGAAGGGAAAAAGAAAATATCTCAATTTGAAATGGCTCAACTAAAACTTTCCCCCTTTACTATGATACAAAATTGATACACAATTCACAGAAGTTGTATTTTAAATTAGAATGTTGGTCTTTTCCTGGCCTGGTGGTGTGCAGTGCAGTACCTTCATATCTCTAGGCGGTGGGGGCAAGCAACTGTTCTTGACAGCCAAGCAACCACGGCAGTGAGGGACACATGTTCCAGTGTCCTAAGTTACCAGAGCTTTTTGGACAGGTGTTTTATGTTCTCACATTCGGTTGTGTCCACAAAATGGCCATCTGCGTTTGTACATGAGATGCACAAACACTTTAATATAAAATAAGCTTTGGATGAGATGATTTTGAATAGGGTAAGCTGTTTGGTATTTCAAATTCATTTTTTACTTACAATATTTTTGGTTGATAATGAACTTACCAGGTCATAATATTATCATAACTTGGGAAAAATTTGCATAGTCGTTTTCATCACTGCCATTAACTCACACAGCACCTTTATACAAAATAGAAAAGAATACTCTTCCCCAAGAAATAATTGCTTAAATGGAAATACCTTTATTTCTATGTACCAGTAATTGGAATGCACATGAAATCATGCTTAAATTATAAAATCATTTTTGCTAAATATAAAATAATAGAAAAAGTAAACTTTAGGTACAGTATTTGAGAACACATTGTAATAGTTATAAAACAATTTCACATCCTGTTTTCAGTAAATGAAATTTTATGACTTTTAGTATTACTTACACCAATATCTCATTTTCTGCAGAAATACTTATGTTTAATAGAGTATCTCATATTATTCTCAAAAATAGCATCATGAATATTAATATTAAACACTGCCACATTATATTTTGTTCATTTTAATATAGGTTCTGTTCTGTAGCACCATCTTTATGCATGTTTTACATTTAATATCAATTTTAGATTGAAATGTCATCATTACAGTATACTAAGAAGCTAATTTCTTCATGAGGATCGTATTTATATGTGAAATGATGCCAATATTTGTAATATCTGACACATTTCATTTACATTTCCCATCCTCAGCAAATCTGTGACATATGGAAAATACCAATTTATTAAAGGTAGATAGCATCTATTTTTCTTATTTTTAAAAATTAGAAAATAAATAAGTTTTAGATATTTTCTTACTTGTCCTATTTTTATGAGAACTTAAAACTTCCTAAAGGTTGAAAAGTTTTTTTTTTTCCAAAAAGTCCATACAGTGTTTAATATTTGAATTATAAGGGAAAGTGTAAAAGTTTTAATATGTATTTGATTAAATTAATTGCTATTATTCTTTTCTTCTGTGAAGTTTCTTAGAATTCCATTATAACTGAACTGAAAGTAGGAATTAAATTTACATCCTACTCCATAAATGCTTACTTAATTCTGTTGAAACTTCCCAAGCCAATATATTTTTATTTGATTTTACTCTTGGTGCTTCCCTCTTTCTATCCAAAACATTAAATTCACAAAACAATTGTTGTATACTCATTTTTGTCAATGGCTCCTCATGTTTTACTTTCTGCAACTCATTTTTTTTGTTTTGTTTTGTTTTGTTTTTGAGACAGGGTCTCATCTTGTAGCTCAGGCTGGCCCTCAGCTCACTATGTAGTCCGGGCAAACCTCAAACTCAGCAATCCTCCTGCCTCTGCCTCCCAAGTGCTGGGACCACAGGCGTAAGCCACCAAGCCCGGCACTGCAACTCATTTATTTTAAATAATTTTTTCCCTTATGTAAGTTCACAAAATTATATAATTTTTGAACTTAATATGTAAGTATTTCAATTTTAAAGATTAACATACTCAATTAGAATGCTAAAATTAAGCAATTGAAATAGAACTAGCAGTTAAGTAGAAATTTTGATTTCTGGTTGGTTTTATGAATTTTTCAATATAAGTATCTGTTAGATAATACATTTTGTTTTTCATTACAATAAAACTTTTAATGAATTTCAAGTAACAAATGAACTATATCTTTCTGGAATAAATAAACATGTCACAATTAAGTGAGAATATGACTGCTTTATGTATAAATGTAATGAATGATTTTACATTTAAAAAGTGTACCTTTAGTTTAGATGCTACTTATCAATATAGGAATTTCAATAGTCTAACAATGACAACACTTTCCTATTTTTAGCTAATTATTTCAATATATTGAGTTTATTATTGTAAGATCATTTATCCTCATCTGTATAAAAGGTTTTAGGGTAAATGTATAAATTGGGCACTGTATTATATTGTTATGAAACATTTGAAGAATAGTGTGAAAGTTGTTTACACTAGATGCTGACCTTTTTGCAGTCCTGGCAATGATCTGCAACATCTTTAATCATTGTGTTTAATTGTTAAAAATGCCTATTAGGAAATAATGATACAGAGTGGGTAGGTTTTGTCATTTAACAGAGCTAATAAGGAATAAATTCAAATGACTTCCAATCTAAAGAAAAATTAGACCTGTAGTTACCTAACTAAAACAAGAACAAATCTGTAATATTACCTGACTCATGAGTTTCAACAAAATGGGACAATGATGAGTACATGTAAATCACTATACATATTTGTGACATTTTAAACTCATACACATTTGTATGTGTAAGCAAATAAGCAAATGGATATGTCCACAGTGAACCATACCTCTCCCTGCATCCCCTGTTTCCTACAATTCCCTGTGTCACTCATCCTAGGCTTGGTCTAGAGAGGTGCTTGTCTACTGAGTCATGAACAAGTGTGTTGAAAGATGCCTGTGAGGTGAACACATATTAGCCTAGTAGATAATTGGAATTCATACATACAGAAAAGGATTTTTTCCTTGTGAAATTTTGCACGGACTTATTCAGGCCCTTTTTCTTGTCTGAACTTGTTCAGGAAAGGATGTGGAAATATGTTCCTCTATGGAATTCAATTAGTCTGCCTACTAATGGATTTTGTATCTACTACATAATGGTTTATTGATCCTTGGAGACATATTTGGAAATGAGAAGTCCTGCAGGGTTTCCATAGTTAACTTTTTAAAGATCAGGTGAGTATAAATACCAGGGAAGAAGAAACTAGCAGTGAGAAGAGAATCTTAAGATAGTTTCAAACAATTTCTAAGTAATTATCCATAGAGTTGCAAGTGAAATCTAAATCTTTAGAGTTCCAATCAACTGATTGGAACTGTAACAAGTACTTAAAAGAATAAATAGACTATAGCTGTAAAGAAATTGAAAATTAACACATGGAGAAAATGTACTTATTGATTTAATTAGGTTGACAATTTTTTTTTATTTCAAAAGGAAAATGTGGGACTTTGACAATACGGATTAGTTTTGGCACACCTAAAACAACAGAGGGCTGTTATGTACACTCTTACAAATGTTAGCCAAGTGAATGGCACAAGTCTATACCCCCAGGATTTGAGAAGCTGAGGCAGGAAGAGCATGGAGAGTTCACGGCCAGCCCAGGCCGTGTGCATTCAACCTAGAGCATTCAAGGTTAGTGTGAAATACTTAACGAAACCCTGTTTCAAAAAAACAAAACAAGACTAAATGATAAAAAACAAAAGCTTAAGTTTTTACTTTTATAGAGTAAAAAGGAAAAATGGTAACAAACATATGTATATGTATGTGTATATGGTGAAGGCAGGGGAATGGAAAAAATAAGAATTAAAATATATCATGTATAGGAACAAAGTTTCAATGATGAATATATTTAGAGGGTATACCTAACATGTACCAAAAACTGCAATTCATTACCAATTTACTTTTATTTCTGGATATTTTTGCATGCTATGGAAAATGAATGATTGATGAGAACACACAAAAACACTAGAGCTTATTTCTGGGAATATTGTGTAAGGCATGTTAACATCACTCATGCACACAGGTGCACAGATATGAGATTAAATGCGATGTTTTAATTCCACAATGCAAAGTGTTCTGTGACCAGTTTGTGAAGTTTGCTATTATCTAGTCCTTCAGAACATCAGAACATCTCTTTCCTACTTTCTTTCTATGATTGTTGGAATTTTGGCAAAGCATAGAGGTTAATAATTGCCCTAAAATTAGGAAATTGTTTAAAATAGTTCTGGGTTTCTTCTAAAGGATCAGAATACTCTTCCAATAACTTCTCTACTAATTCATTATGCTCTGAGACAAACTCACAAATTTAGTAATCCAGTACATACTGCCATCATCTATGGTGTCAACAGAACGGATGGGGTGAATCAAAGAAGGAATGCATGAGGTAGGACCTGGTAAATGACTCAGAGCTAATAAAGGTAGGAGGGTAAAGCTACTCAATTTTGGAGAAAATATAGAACAGTAACAAAAAAAAAAACCTCAAGAGTACACCCATGGATTTATTTTAATAACACTAAAGAGTGATGGTAATGAAAGCACAGAATGTTAAAGGTGCATGATAAAATATTACAATGCTCCTTATTTTTTTATTTTTATTTTTTTGTAGTTCCAGGGATCAAACTTGGGCCCTTGTACTTCCAATGTAGGTGCAGTACCACTTAGGTTAAATCCCCTGCCCTACATTGTTCTTTAAACTAACAATAAAACAAACTCTGAAATAATAGCATTATAATGGCACTGCGGCTATGTTAAATTGCCTGGCTTTAAACCATCATTGTGATTTGGAAAAAAAAAAATCCAAACCACCACAGTATGCTAATAGTATACTGAGATACTAGACATAGGAGAAAAAAAAGACATTGATTCTCTAAAAGTTTTCATAAGCTATAGGGTTCATGTCAACCCATAAAACTTGCTGTTTTTCAACAAAGTAAGTTTCATTGTGTATGTCTGACATTACCAAAGAATAGTATAGGATACTTATGATAGTAACATGGTTACTGTAGTGAATAGTATTACTATATGTATCACTTTAGAGTTTTAATTTTTGTAACAAGAGCAATTAAATGCATTTATTTAATGAAAAATGTTAATGCAACCTAATAGAACAGACATCTTTAAAGAGCTTATCTCCTTTAGGTATATGGTCAGAACAATAGAGTACATGGTAATTTCACTTTTAATTTCTTAAATAACCTCTACATGGTCTTAAACAATGGTGGTATCAGTCAACATTCCACTAACAGTGTGATCCTCTTTTCTCCACATCCCCAGCAACATCTGTTCTGGCTTATCTTTTGATAATAGTTATCTTAATGAGTGAAGAGTGATATAGTAGATATCACTTGCATGTTCTCTACAGAATTGAAATTTTAATGAGTCCATTGTTAAATATTAACTGATATCATTATGAAGTTTCTTCATAACATCATAGTTGCTTATCCTTTTTTCCAAATTACCTTTAAAAACTCCAGTTTTAGAGTCAGTGCTCAGATCAGCATGTTTAATAGTAATTTGATACCAGTCTCAGGTATTTAGCATGTTGTAGGAGGATAAAAAAATGTTCATCCCCAGATTTTTTTTTAAGTGAATAAGATGGTTTCACATGATTGATGGTGGAAGGGACATTGTTACTGATCTCTCCAAAATAAATGGACAGATGGACAGGAGGATGAAACCAAAATACTGAGTCGCTGCTCCGCAAAATGGCCCCTAAACTGTGTCAGATCTAAAACATTTTATCTCGCTTTTCCTTTTCCTCGTTTATCTCGCTCAGAGAAAGGAGATCTGAGAGACTGTGTGCACTGAAGGGCAACCTATCAACTAACTCTCTTCACCTGCAACCCAAGCTGAGCCAATCCAGATCTGACACAAGTCTGTCCCTATCCAAGGTCCCCATAAAAGCCCAATTCCACTTCCCAGCACCCCTGTTTTTGCCCTTGTTGGAAACAGCCTGGCAGCTTTCACAATAAAGCCATGAGTGTTCCTGTTTCAGCTTGTGTATCTTTCAAGAACATTGTCCTATATGATCGAGAACCAAAGGGTTCCCCAAAAAAAATCATGTTTGGAAAGCAGTTGGATTACAGGAGCATGACACTGGTTCATAGAGCAATTCATTGATGAGTTCAGTAGCTAACAGGAATGTTAGGAGGTGGAGCTTGGTTTGATGTGTGTTACTGGGGGTTTGTGACCTAAAAGATTTATTCCTGTTCTTAGTACCATCTCTACTGTCTCTCTTTCTGCATCTGTCTTCTTTCCTTCCTATCTCTTCTCTTTTCTCCAGTCTTTCTCCCATTTTTCTCCTATCTCTCCTTCTTTTCTTTTTCTCTCTTTCCCTCCTCTTTTCTTCCTGACTTCCATAAATCAGCAGTTTTCCTACATTATGCTGCTCTGGCACACCATTTCTGCCTTGGAGCCAACCACCATGGACAGAAATGTGAGCCATAACAGACTCTGCTCTCCCAGTGGCAGTTGTTGAGTCTTATGTTCCAATGATCAGAAAGTAGCAAATATATAAAATTGATACCATATGAACAGCAAGAGAAACTACCAGCAGAGAAAAAAGATGACCAAAAATATGGGGAAAATCATTACCAGCTGTTTCTCAGACGAAGGCCAGTTTAGAATATATGAAGAGCTTAGAAAATCACCCCCCCCAAAAAAAAAAACTTAAACACAACTAAACATAGGCATTTGAAATGAACAAACCCTTTTCAGAGGAAGAAGTAAAAGCAGCTATGAAGCATATGGTGAATGCTCAAAATCACTGGTCATTCGAGAGATGCAGATGAAAACAACACTGAGATTCCATCTAACTCCACAAAGAATGGCTGCTATCCATTAACCAACAACAAATGCTGGTGAAGCTGTGGAGAGAAAGAAACTCTTCTCCACTGTTGGTGGGAATGTAGACTGGTGCAACCACTGTGGAGACCAGTGTGGAGATTCCTCAACAAACTAAGATTAGAGGTCCTATTTGACCCTGCTATTCTCCTGCTAGGTACATACATGAAATAATTAAAAGATTCATACCACAGTGACATATGTGGATTCTTGTTTATAGAAGCTCAGTTTGTGATAGCTAAATCTTGGAAACAGCACAAATGCCCATCAACTCTAGACTGGATAAAGAAGATGTGGATTATTTTTAAATAAAATGGAGTATTACTATGCCATAAAGAATGATGAGATTGAATCATTCATACTCAAATGGACATACCTTGAGGACATATTCATAAGTAAAATAGATTGGGCACAGATGTTCAGATATCATATATTTTCTCTGGTATGACAAACTGAAGGTGTAAGTGAGTTATAAAATGTATTACAGGTATTGTGAAATAATAAATATTGATAGATAAGTTTATCTGATCGATGTATTTCTGTTTCAAGATGACTTACTATATATTACTTCATTGGTCCATTTCAGCCTTTTCCTTAGGAACACTACACAACACTAGACTTGGGAACCATTTAAATAATATAATTAGGGAAGAAAAACAACTACAAAAATTTAAAAAAAGCACAGCAGTTAACAGATGATGAAAAATCACTTGGTTCCACAATGTTAGCCTTAACAAAGAGGTAGAGCTCAGCCTCTTTTGCCTTGGGAATGTGTGTGGCAGATGATTACCACTTTGGCACTGCAAATACCTATGCATGACTGTGAAAGCATCATGAATATTGAATTAGGGAATTATATGTAAATTTTAGGCAAATTTGGAAATATAAGATATACAAATAAATAGAATCAACTGCATTTTAATTCCTTCCCTTTCCACTGCTTTTATTTTTCTTTATAGAAATATTACCAGATATGTGATATATTTCCTTCATTTTATGTATTGGTCAGCTTTCTTATTGCTGGGAGAAAATGCCCAATACTGTAAGGTAAAGAAAGGAAGGTTTTATTTGGTTCACTGTTTCAGAGGCATCAGTTCATGACTAACTGGGTCCAATGTAGAATCATTGTGGCAGAAGAGCCATGAAAGCAGAGCCGTGAAAGCGGAGCAAAGAAAGGGAGAGATCAGGGAAAGATAAGGGCCTTGGCTCAAACTTCTGTGACTCACTTTGACACACTAGAAGTGTGCTTTCCTAATCTCCTAGGTGGTTTTCACACTCACATTGACGAACAGGTTTAAATCACATTTTGTTTTATTTTAGCTTTAATACTTGTCATATCATGAAGATATAGAATTTTAATTTTACTTTATGATGAATTCTAAGTCCTTAAACAGAATCTAAACAGCCAAAAATATTTTTCAAATAAAATGAATTAGAGGCTGACTTATAGACACAGGAATATTTATATAAATGACAATAATGTGCATATTTATCTAAATTTAATTTTTTAAACTATTAGGCATTTGTTTAAAATTCTAAAATTACAGATGAGTATATTATGAAAGTCTTGTACTATGGATGAAATGTCAACTTCAACATATTTAAACGTAAAATTCAGTGTATAAAATATAGATAAGAACATATGCCAAAAAAGAAGTGTCCAATAAAATTACAGGATTTTGAGCATAATAAAGTTCATTGTGAAAAATGATTCCACCAAAAATGAAAGAAACAGAAGTAAGAGCATCTTTGTAACACTTAAGAAAGGAATAAAGGAGAAAAGTTGAATAATTACAAAAAAAATAAAAGCAAGGGCCGGAGGGTTAGCTCAGTGGTTCCAGCGCCTGCCTTGCAAGCACAAGGTCCTGAGTTCGATCCTGGTAACCACATACAATGCTTGGCGTGGAAACTCATGCCCACCAGCAATCAATACCACATACCACAGTGCCGGGCGTGGTGGCTCATGCCTGTAATCCCAGCACTTGGGAGGCAGAGACAGGAGGATTGCTGGGTTCAAGGCATGCCTGGGCTACATAGTGAGCTCAGGGCCAGCCTAAACTACAAAGCGAGACCTTGTCTAAATAAATAAATAAATAAACAAATGAATAAATAAATAAATAAATTTTAAAAAATAAAAGTAAGGCTTTTATGAAGGTGGTTTGTACAGCAAGAACTGATTATTAAATTTTGGGAAATTATATGAGCTGATTCAAAAAATTATCTTTATTGGTACATTATATATGCACATCGTGATCACACTCAATATTGGGAATTTGTACTAGTATATGACACAGTTCAATTCTCATTTTTTCCCATTCCCCTTCCCACTCCACAATCCTCCACCCACTAAATATGTTTGTTTCTTTTTATTACTGTCACATTTTTCCTTTACCCCTCATTACTCACTCCACCATACTTCTCTTTGCATATTCTGTGTTTCATAATATCCATCATACATTCTAGAACTTAATAATATCTTCAGTTTCTCATATCAGAGAACAGATTTTTATTCACCATTGTTAAAAACTAAAAATAAATCTATTTACAATCATATGAACTATGTTAAATACATACTAAAAAATACAAAACTCAACAGACCTTAATTATTATAAACCATTTTTCTATTTCTGTGATTTTGAGTTTATTTTTGACAGTATGATTCACTACTGTGTGTCTCCCACACCACTGTCAAATGTAACTGGGACTTTCAGGCTGCAGACATTATGCAAATAAGTAAAAAAGCACTTCTGTCTCCGTAGGATATCATGCATCTGATCATCCTATTCCACTAAACCCAGTTCTCTCTGGCATTCTTTACTTTTCTTTAAAAAAAGAAAATTAATTTCCACTTTGTGGAAAGTGACAGGACACTTAGGTTATGGCCGGAGCCTTCTTTTTATTGTAGCAATCCCTTTCCTCCTATTTCAAAAGTCTCTGTTTCCTTGTTTTGTTATGCTTTGTTATGCAGAGGATTGAACTTGGGGTGTCACACATGGCAACAAACACTGCACCTCTAAGCTGCCTCTCCCTTATTTTGAACAAAATCTACCCTTACGTTAAGTCTTGAATATTACCTGACACCTACCTACAGTGCAAAGAGTTACAACAACTGGAGAATATTTTGCCTCCAAAAAGAGCTTGGATGGAATGTTACAGCAATCTCCAAACACTTAATGATATTATTTGCACAGAAAATAAATTTATTTTTAAAACAGAAATGAAGTTTGAGATTTGCCAAATGTAGTCTAATTCTCTTTGAAAATACACATTTTATAAGAAAATAAATGAAAAAAATCATAGAAAATAAGAAAAACAAACTGGAGGGTGGATAAAGATTTTTTTTATAAAATGGAGTATTATTCTGACATAATGACAAGATTGATTCATTTATGTGCAAATGGATACACCTGGAGAACACATTAATAAGTGAAATAAATAGATCACGCATAGGCAAATACTGGATCTTCTCTTTGATATGAGCACCTGTAGATGCAAATGAGCTCTAGAAAGTATGACAGTTTTTGTAAAATGGGAAATTTCCAAAGGAAATTTGGTGTGGGAATGTAATGAGGGGAAGGAATAAATATGATTCTGAAAGAAAATAAAAGAGCATGTATATAGGGGGTGGGGAAGTATAGGTGGGAAGGGATATGGGCAAAAACGAGAATTAACTGGGCCGGAGATTTAGCTCAGTGGTTCCAGTGCCTACCTCACAAGCACAAGATCCTGAGTTCACTCCCGGCAACCACATACAATGCTGGGCGTGGAGACTCTCGCCCACCAGCAATCAATACCACATAGCACAGTGCCGGGCGTGGTGGCTCACGCCTGTAATCACAGCACTCGGGAGGCAGAGACAGGAGGATTGCTGAGTTCGAGGCTTGCCCGGGCTACATAGTGAGCTCAGAGCCAGCCTGAACTTAAAAGTGAGACCCTGTCTCAAAAAAAAAAAAAAAATGAGTATTAACTTGTGTCATATACTGGTACAAATTTCCCAATGTTATGTGTGATTGTGAGATGTATATAAATTGTACCAATAAAGAATTCAATTAAAAAAAGAGAAAATAAGAAAAACATACACCAGTAGCTAAAACTTCGAAAACATTCTAGAGAAAAGATGTGTGAATTTTCAATTCAATATGAGATGGATCACAAAATTGGACATCTCATAAATTTAACATGGAAATATTTTTATAGCTGAGAATTAAAAGCAAAAAGCATCAGTCCTCACTTTAAGCTTCTTGTCCCTTGGTTGAAAATAGGCAGTGATACAAAGTTAACTTAATCAGGTTAGAAGTGAATTCATATGTTTGATTTGATACTCTATCACTGATGGAAAGCTGTACCAAACAATGGAAAAATTCAAAAAAGGATTAAAACATCATGTTCTGAATAGAATTAACTGAGGGAAAGTGGAAATTTACCTGTGTTGTAGAAAGTTAAAGAAAGGATGATAGAGGAACATGGAAGAGTTACACTTCCAGAAAAAGTTTTGATACTTTTAACATCTTGGATTTATTTGCTATTACAAAATGCACATTTCTAACAATTTAAATGTTTGATAGGTAAACTTTAGCATATTTATACAATCGCATGATTACAATAAATAAAACAAGCATTATAAAGAAATCATTAATATAATAAATTCATATGCTGCAAATTATAAAATATTCAAGACTTTAGCAAATTAAATAATGTTACTTAAGAGAGCACTTTGTCTATGATAAAAACAAGTAAAATTTCAAAGTAATAGTCACATGAATAGAATAAAGATTAACACAGTGTAACAAAAAAATTTTGAAGTGTGTAGGTAACATTCCATCTCTTAAGCTGAATGATGAGTCTATAAGTGTTTATTAATTCTTAACCTAGTCCAAATAATGTAAGAAATGTGATTAAAATATACAGTGAGTTCACATTTAATGTATTATTAGAATATTTTAATTAAAACTTATTAGACACTTTTGTTAAATCTTTGAAATATTTCCTCTTGATTTTAGCACACTTATCCCATCATTCTTGTCACTTGGGGAAGCATTTCTGGAAGTCCTTTCTCATGTCTTTTGAAGATGGATTAAAAAATATAGTGAATGCTGCTTCTGAGTTCCATCAAATGGAAAGTCAGGCTCTTTGAAGCATTGTGGTGCGACTGCATTCACCTTCCTTCTGTGTGGAGTTTGACTCTTTAGCCATATGACCATAGAAGGGGAGTGATTCGGACAAGGAGGCAGTGAGGGCAGCACAATTATCACACTCATGAAGGGAACTTCCAGGACTGCTTCAGAAAGTAGCAAGAACAATTAAATAGGTGTGTTGGAGGAGGAGGTGGGAGATATTTTGATGAGGACTAATGGCAATTTTTCTTTTATTGTAATAGGTTTTTATTTACACATCTATTGTATCATTTGATCACACTATGTGAATTATAATACATAATGTTATTAAAATAAGAAGACAATAGTAAGAAATGAGCAAAGAATTTAGCCTTATAATTATGGTATGATTTCAATTAGGTATAATAACTTTGTAAAACCAATCAGGTAAAGATTTTCAGTACTTACTGAATTTAGAACTGATTTATTTGATGATAAAATATGTCAAACACTGAACAGTACACTTAATGTTTTATAAATTTCAGAATGTACTTTAAAAATATAAAGGTTATTGAATAGTTTATTTTTCAGTCAAAAGGAGTCACTTATTTTCAGTTTTATTTTGATTTTATGTTTTTCATACATAATTGTAATTAATATGATCAATTTATATATTTTTTCAAAGAATCTTGTTCCTTTTCCCCGTCTCTCTTCTTTTTTCCTATTAGTCTCATTTTCTAAAAGATAACATCTCACTACTGAGAAAATACATTTTAATGTTTATTTAAACCTAAGTTATAAAATACTTAGCTGGTTTGCATTTTATTATACCTTTAATTGTTATTTTCCTAATTTATGGCTTTCTTAACATTCCCACTATAGTGTAAAGAAAAAGAACATAATGGTGAAATCGAAAATAAATAAGATTTAATTTATTCCTAAATTTATTGTTAGTTTCTCATTCTAAATTAGAAAGGATATGGGCTGTGTTCTGGCTTGTGTGTAGATGTCTTGCAAAGCCTCATGAGGTCAGAGGAGGGGCTTTACAGAGGTGGTTTAGTCTATAGTGTGTGATGCTGGGACCAAAGTTGTCTGACTACTGAACTAATCTACTGGTTAGTTTGACACAGTTCTAAGTAAAATTAAGGATGCTCCACTCTGGGTGTTAGGTGGATCTCCTGAATAGAATATAAAGGAAGGAAAGATGGCTGCTGACGTCTCTTGCTGCTTGCTTCCTTGATACTTGGTTGCTTTCCTGCTTTGCTGCCTTCTCCCCTCCATGAACTGTTTTTTCTCTGTGATGCCCTTCTTCCATGGCACCTTGCCTTGGAGCCAGACAACTCTGAACTGAAACCTCTCCAAACTGTGAGGGTAAATAAACCTTTCCTTTTTCATTTTGAGCGTTGGGAATTTATCTCAGAAATGAGAAAAGTAGCAATGACAGACTCTCATTTGGAAATTATTTTGGGACTGCTAATAGTCTTCTATTTGTAACTACATAATACTTGCAATAATTTCTATGCCAGTGAACTTTTGAAAATCATTCCCACAGATCATTCCCATGGATATTGATTCCAGCTTTGACAGATATTTAAACCAAACTATTTCTTTGTAATTTGCATAAGCTGTCAACAAGCTGTGCTTTCATGAATTCCCTGCCAGTTTTCTTTTCAGTAAATAGAGCACTTGGGGTTGGTATTATTTTGACCGTGTAATCCAAGATCTAATTATAATATGAAGTAAATCCTAGATTCACTATCTTAGAGAATTATCAAGGTATAAAAGAAAATCTCATTGTGGAAGATGGCTTCATTTCCTCTGCAAAGCTCTGAAACCTGACGTGTGATAAGCAGACAAGCCATTAGGAGAGAAAGCAGGAATGACATTCAAAGCAAGCACTTCCACAGCCTCATCAAAAAATGTGCTGAAGTGACGATAGTGAATGTGTATTAGAAGTTTAATTTAGCCTCCTAAGTGACCTTGATCATTTGATTGCGTGGTATCTGAGATAGTGTTTTCAAGTACATTTATGAATGTCTTAAGCAGAAGATGGAAAAATACCCTTCACACAGCTTCCCTGAAGATTTCCTGGATTAGAAGAGAAAATGAAAAAGACCTGTTTAGCTCATTAATAATTCAACATCTTTCTTATTTTAAAATCCCTTCCAGTCAAAATCTTGACTTTTTGTTCTTGGAAAATTCACATTAGTGAGAGCTTTGAAGTATTAGTAAAATGTTTATAAAAACTATGTTCTTTGTTTTCGTTAACATTGTGGTTTTCCTGTTTTCCCTTCCTGACTGCCCTGGGAAATGCACAGTGCCTCCTGAACAGAGAGGATCCATTACTGAGGCTTCTCTCAACTGCTGCTGCATTGCTTGGTGTTTGCATGCATCTCAAATTGTTCTTATGAAAACCATATGTATAAAATCTAGAGGAAAACTCTATAGTCTTATTTTTTTTTGACAAGGTCTCACGTTGTAGTTCAGACTGGCTCTGAGCTCACTCTGTAACCCAGGCAAGCCTGAAACTCAGCAATCCTCCTGCCTCTACCTCATAAGAGCTGGGATTACAGGTGTGAGCCACCAAGCCTGGCATTGTGGCATGTAGTGACCGGGACCCAACTCAGGACCTTGTGCTTGCTAGGCAGGTGCTGGAACCACTAAGCTAAATCTCTGACCCTCTGTAGTCATTTTAAAAATATTTGTTTTTATTTTACTACAGCCATATCACCTAAAATATCACCAATGCACTTTTACTTCTTAACATCTTCCACAGAATAGATAGTTTTTAAAAATCGCAAAATCTTGTGCAACCATTGTGGAGATCCCTGTGGAGATTTCTCAGAAAACTAGGACTAGGGGTCCCATTTGATCCTGCTATCGCCCTGCTAGGAATATACCCAAAAGAATTTTAAAAAATCACATTGAAAATACAAATGTACACCCTTGTTCATAGCAGCTCAGTTTGTGATAGCTCAATCTTGGAAACAGCCCAAGTGCCCATCAACTGGAGAGAGGATAAAGAAGATTTTTTTTGTTTTGTTTTTAATAAAATGGAGTATTACTCTGCCATAAAAAATGACAAGATTGATGCATTTAGGTGCAAATGGAGACACTTGGAGGATATACTAATAAGTGAAATACATACATCACAGATAGGCAAATTCTGGATCTTCTCTTTGACATGAACACCTGTAGATGAAAATGAGCTCTAGAAAGTATGACAGCTTTTATAGAGTGGGAAATTTCCATAGGAAATTTGGTGTGGGAATGTAATGGGGGGAAGGAATAAATATGATTCAGAAAGAAAATAAAAGAGTATGTATAAAGGGGGTGGGGAGGTGTGGAATATGGGTAAAAATGAGAACTAACTTGTGTCATATACTGGTACAAATTCCCCAATTTTGTATGTGATTGTGAGATGTATATAAATTGTACCAATAAAGAATTCAATTTTAAAAAATCGCAAAATCTGCACATTTATTGTATTAAAAACCATGACACAGCTACTTAAACCCCAAATATCTGAACACACATTTTCTCCTTTTATAAAAAGCTTATCTAGGTACTGTACTCAAATATTTAAATATTCTGTTGTTTGAAGGAACAGCACACATGTAAATAACTGTGAAATGTAATTTGATTCAACAGTTGCACATTGGGCGCTTGTGTGTCAGGAACTGTACCATACACTAAGGTTTCTTTGATCAACAGAAAACACTGCTTAGGATGAGTTCAACATCTAGTGACATTTCAGACAAATAAATGAGCCACTTTGGGACTTTGTGTTACATATTATATGGACAGGAATAGAGTATTGTGTGAGCATAGTGGTTATTTAATGCAGTCTCTAGGAGTGAGGACAAGTCCCCCAGAAGACTTGATGTCTATATTGTGTTCTGAAAAAAATGATAATTAGACCCAGCTATATTCTGTGAATGTGGGTTTGGGAACAGGTTAAGCTTTCCATGAGAATGGTTTCTGGAAAGAGAGAACCTAGGTAATGAAAAGAGGTAATCTGTTAGGTCATTTTGTATGTGAGGAGCTTCCTGACATTTCACAGTATGAATTTCTTTTCTGTGCCACTTTCCAAATATTAAGACCATATTGTTGAAATTAGGTAATTCAACTATATATAGGGCAGAATACATGTAGGAGAGTAGAAAAAAATGGATTTTTAACCTAGATCTCATAAAATGGCTATGATCAACTACAAATCTCACATGGTAATCCATCTAAAATTGTCCAGCAGCTCTCTTCCCTGTCATTTGTACTGATCAGCTTTGTATTATTTGAGAAAATATCTGAGCTAATGAACTTTTAAAGAGGACATTTTTATTATGGTTTCAGAGGTGGCAGACCATAGTCATTTGGTGCTGTTGCTTTGTGCATGGGAGTGCATGGCAGAGGACTTAGGACAGCCAGAAAGCAAAGAAAGTCAGGGAGGGGCCAGAGTCTCACTGTCCCCTTCACAGCCACACACCCATGACCCAGCTTCCTTCCACCATGCTCCATCCACGAGGTACCTCCAAACAGTAGAATGGGCCGGGAAACATGCTTCAACACATGGGCCTCAGGGGAGCATTGAAGATCCAAACTATAAAAACCGTGTGCAAGCCTCCTTGGCACAGGCCTCATTTATTCGATCTCAAAATGTAAATTTTCAGAGGATGCAGTATACACCCATTTCTTTCTTTTCTTTTTTTCTGGTTTTATTCTGGTCAATCCAGAATGTTATATGTAGCATACAGTTTAGCTCAACCAAGAGGCAATTACCAATATAGGCAAACCTTTAGGGCATGTACATAAAATAGATATTTTGTATTTTTAAGAATATAAAGTTAATTATGAAAAGCATTTTCAAGTGAAGTAGCAACTTTCTGTTCTGCAATTCCCAAATGTTTCAGTAGCAGATATTCAAAATCTACTGTTTATATTTGTCTTCCCATAACCATTTCTTTACCACTTACTACTAGGGTTTGCCTAATTCTAGAGGAGGAAGCATATATCAGTAACACATCCATTATAACCTTTTCTAATTCACAGTTTGCTTCTACATATGGTCTTTCAATCTGTCTTGAAGATACTCAATTTTTTACAACCTTGAGCAGTTCCAGACTCATGACAGAAGCACAGATCTCTAAATAGTTTTTCTGAGCCAACTGGCTGCTTCTTCATCTGTTCATATTTCAGGACATAGAGCTTATATCTGTGACAAAGTAACCTACATCTTTTTAAATGCTCTCTTTATCTGCCAAGACTAGGGGTATACCTAAAAATGAAACACCACAAATGACCACATGTATTTTAAAGCTATGCATGAACTGATAGTTTTATAAACATGTATTTAAACAAACTTTAAATGGAATCCTTGATGATTTCATAGTACTCCTAGATCAGTTTACAGTGTTCAGTTAACAGAGAAGTATGTTTTCTTACTTGAAAATATTTGATTATGCAAAATAAAAGTTAAATTTTCTAATAAATATGTTATGGAGCCCATTATAAACAGGTTAAGAGATTTTAAAACATGGTAATATATAAATGACATTTTTTAAATAAACACTTTTAGGAGAAAAAAAAACTAAAAGCTTTTGAAGACCAAAATAATTCTCAATGCATTATAGGGTTTTCAAGTTAGAATGTCGTAAGTGCTTTTATTTCATCATACTTGATAATGAAACTAACTACAATTTTTAGTTACCTGAAATTTTGAATCTTTCATTTAGCTTTAACTATCTCAAGTAAGAATTAGGAAGGTAATGGTAAGATGTTATAGAAAATAAACTTTTAGGGAATGCCCAGGAGATAGTATATAGTCTAATTTCTCATATCTCCCAACTATTACCCAGTATAATATGTATTTTTATTTTTAAATTATTTATGTTTATTGATATAATTTAGATACATGCAACAATCAAATTCATCGTAGGGATGTGCATGATACATCTTAGTTTTGTTCCTATTCCCGTTCTATATCTGCAAACTCCCTTTCCCTCGATATTTACAAAAGCTTTGTTTATATTTTATCCTTTTTCATTTTCTTCCCTTCCTTCCTTTCTTCTTCACACCTCTGTACTTCTCCTTCCAATTTGAACATTTTCTTCCTATTTCACAATACTTAGTAAACATTGTGGCCCTTATTTATGTTTTTAGTATCTCACACCAGAGAAACAGTGCAGTATTTACTCATGTGTGTCCCATTTATTTCACTGAAGAGTATGTTTTCAAGGTGCATCCATGTACTTAGAAGTGTCTCAGGTTTATGTTTTGTTATGGGTGAGTAGGGCTCCACTGTCTAAAAAACATCATTATCTATTCATAGGTTGATGGGCTCTGCAATAGCCAAGATTTAGCTATGACAAACTGTACTGCTATAAATATGGGTATGTAGATGTCACTGTTCTGATTCTTTTGAGAAGATGGCCAAGAAAAAGAATAGCTGGGCCAAGTGGAGCCTCCAGTGCTAGTTTTTCTGAAGAATTTTGCATTGATTTCCTCGGTAGTTACTCCACTCAACACTCTCAGCACCAAAGAAGAAGGATTACTTGTACAAAGTATTCAGTCCAAAACTGGACAGGTGAGATGAACACACATTTGTCAGATGAGGTACTAACGGCAAATAGAAGTATGAAACGATGTTCTTCATCACTAGTCTTCTGAGAGATGCAAATTAGTACAGCACTGAGATTCCATCTCATCTTAGAACAAATGACTATCATCAAGTCACCCAATAAGAAATGCCTGGGGGGGGGGAGAGTTAGCTCAGTGGTTCCAGCGCCTGCCTCGCAAGTGCAAGGTCCTGAGTTCAATCCCAGTAACCACTTACAATGCTAGGCGTGGTGACTCACCCCCACCAGCACTCAATACCACATACCACAGTGCCAGGCGTGGTGGCTCACGCCTGAAATCCCAGCACTCAGGAGGCAGAGACAAGAGGACTGCTGAGTTCGAGGCTTGCCTGGGCTACATAGTGAGCTCAGGGCCAGCCTGAACTACAAAGCGAGACCCTGTCTCAAAAAAA
>PVIC010035787.1:0-18881 GCA_004025085.1 Thryonomys swinderianus
CTCCCCTCCCCTCCCCTCCCCTCCCCTCTCCTCTCCTCTCTTTCGACATGGTCTTGCTTTGTAGTTCAGGCTGACTCTGAGCTCACTATGTAGCCCAGGCAAGCCTCGAACTCAGCAGTCCTCTTGTCTCTGCCTCCCGAGTGCTGGGATCACAGGTGTGAGCCACCATGCCTGGCACTGTGGAATGTGGTATTGATTGCTGGTGGATGTGAGCCACCACACCCAACATTGTATGTGGTTACCAGGGATCAAACTCAGGAGTTTGAGCTTGCAAGACAGGTACCAGAACCACTGAGCTAAATATCAGGCCTCATTTTTAATTTCTTAATGAGGCATAATTTAAACTCTTTCTGAAATGGTTAGCAGACTCATCATGCAAGGAAGCAAATGCCAAAGCAAAGGAGTTAGGAAGTATATTAATTTCGTCTTTCCAGGTTCATCAGACTTGCTAACAGAAGAAGGCAGGCAAGAGTGGGAAGAATACAAAAAGAAACTTAGGAAACAGATTGGGCCCAAAATGACCACTTTTCTCTCAGGAGACTTGGGTTAATATTTAATTGTTTTTTTAATGTTAGCATAGCCATTGTGAATACAAGAAACTGTCCTTTGTACAGTGTATATTTTAAAAAAGAAAAAGACACACCTTACATCTATTAGGATACTGACTCCTATATAGTTCACTTGCCGAACAAAACAACAACCCCCCACACACAAAATAACAGCTGTCAACAAGAACATGGAGAAATTGAGAGTCTTCATTGGAATATAAAATAATCTACCCATTATGGAAAACAATATGGAGATTTCTGAAAGATTTTAATTGCACTTATGAGTGTATACCCAAAAAGAGTAAAGTTAGGTCTCTAAGATATTTTTGTACACCTATGTTCATAGCAGCATTTTTCACAATAGGTAGAAGATGTAAACAACTCCAGTGGTCATCAGTAGACAAAGGGATAAACAAAATGTAGTATATACAGACAATGCAAAATTATTTCAATCTTTTAAAAAGGCATGGTATAGCAGGGGTCAACACTGGAAAAATAACACTGAACACAAGATAAACACATGTAGCACATGAAAATCCAGAAATATATACAGTTAATATGCATTAAATTTAAAGTAATCACTACAACTAACACTTAATTTTTTAACATGATGAATAGTATATGATTCCATTTATATGATGTAGCTACAATTTAAAAAGACAAAGTAGAAGGTTGCCAGGGGTTGAAGAAGGTGAGAAATGAGAAGTTGTTTAATGTACATAGAATTTAATTTTCACAAGATGATTTTACAAGGATTCTGAAGATTGAACAGTAATAACTTCTAAATTGTACACAAAATGGTTGACATGATACAATTAAGCAATATATGTTTTACCACTTTTAAAAAGAAAAGAAGAGGACTGCAGATTTAACTCAGTGGTCCCAGCACCTGCCTAGCAAGCACAAAGTCTCTGGTTTGATCCCTGGTAACCACATACAACAATATTGGGCAGGCTGGCTCATGACCGTAATTCCAGCACTCAGGAGGCAGAGGCAGGAGAATTGCTGAGTTCAAGGCTTACCTGGGTTATATAATGAGCTTGGGGCCAGCCTGAACTACAAAGTGAGACCCTGTCTAAAAAGAAAATAATATTCCATTGATATTTATGTGGTTATTTACACTGAAAAAATTTAACTCCATTCAATTTAAGCAGGAGGCAAATTACCAAGTGGATGTAGAAGAATTTGAACAATTTAAGGATAAGCTGAGGCATCAACCCTAAGATGCATCTCAGAACCCATGAGCAGGCAACAAAAAGAGCCAAATGGCAACATTGTAGACTGTTGCCAAAATGAGTGGCTTTGTAGTAAAAAGTAGGGGATCTTAACATCCCCTACCATGTCCTTGTTTCCTAGAATTGCTTTTGCTATTCTAGGTCTCTTGTGGTTCCAGATGAATTTTTGGTTTATTTTCTCTAGATCTGTGAAATATACTGTGGGATTTCAATCAGTACTGCATTGAATCTATACAGTAGTTGTGAAAGTATAGGCATTTTGACAATATTAGTTCTTCCTATCCAGGAACAAGGCATGTCTTTCCATTTTCTAATATCCTTTTCAATCTCCTTTTTCAGAGTGTTGTAGTTTTCAGAGTAGAGGTCCTTTACCTCCTTTTTTGATTGATTCCTAGATATTTCACTTTTTTGGATCCTTTGTGAAAGGATTGACTCCCCAATTTCTCTCTCAGTGAGTCTGTTGTGTTTAAAAAGGATACATTACTAAACTTTCCAATTAAATCCAATAGTCTTTCAGTTGAGTTCTTAGGATCTTCTCTATAGAGTATCTTGTCATTAGCAAATAATGACAGTTTAACTTCTTTTCCTGTCTTTATTTCTTTTGTTTCTTTCTCTTGTCTAATTGCTGTGGCTGTTTCCAGAGGTATATTGAACAGGAGTGGTGATAGTCGGCATACTTGTCTTGTTCTTCATCTTAGTGTGAAAGGTTTCAGTTTTTGATCATTTAGAATGATGTTAGTTTCTCATAAATAGCTTTTATTATTTTTATTTATATAAAGACTATATAATCCAATTTTCTGTAGGGTTTTGATCATGTATGGGTGTTGGATTTTGTTGAATGCTTTTTCTGCATCTATTGAGATGACTATATGTTTTTTGTCCTTAAGTCTGTTAATATAATGTATTGCATTTATTGATTTATGTATGTTGAACCATCCTTGCATCCATGTTCATAGCAGCTCAGTTCATGATGGCTGAATCTTGGAAACAACCCAAATGTACATCGACTGGAGATTGGATAAAGAAGATGTAGTTCTTTTATAAAATAGAGTATTACCCTGCCATAAAGAATGATAAGTTTGAGACATTTATACTCAAATGGGCGTACCTTGAGGACAAACTCATTAGTGAAACAAATAGGTCACACATGTGTAGATACCGTATCTTTTCTCTGATATGAGAAACTGAAGATATTAAATGAGTTCTAGAGTGTATGATAGATGGTGTGACACAGAAAATATTCAAATGGTAAAGAGGGTAGGGTTATATAATGTGGGGAAAATGTAATGGTTAAAAAAAGGAAACAAAACTTATTATGTGGGGGGGAGTTACAGGGTGGGCAGGGGAATGGGGAAAAATGAGAATTAAGCCATGTCATATACTGATACAAATTTTCAATATCGATTGTGACCATGATGTGTAAGTAAAATGTACCAATAAAATCAATTAATTAAAAAAAAGATGAATGAACTACTCTCACCTTTTGTGTTGGTTAAACTGGATTCTGATTAAAATTCTACGGCTACAGCATGAAGTTGGCCTTGTTTGAGACCAGGAAATAGCTGACAGCCTAACCCATCGGACAGTTTTAGAAGCATGACTGCTATTGCTCCTGCTGTCACCACATGCTGCCCTGCTGTTGCTGAGACTCTAGATGGCCATCAATAACTTTTCACTATACTGATGGAGTTGTCTGTTCTCTAACTTTAACTTCCACAAATACCTGACATACCTCACTATTGGCAAGGGAGCATGGGGAATGAGGTTTCTGGGTATAAAAGCCCTGATGATACTGAGGAATGGTGCTCAGAACCAGCCGACTCTAGGGCCATCTAAATGGGACAAATATTCTAGAACACAGAAGCAAGGCTCTAAGTTTCCCACTGTGCTTCAAATGGATCTCAACACTTCTACTTGGCCTTCAGGACAGTCCATGACCTAGTTCTTGTCTAGTCTCTCCTCACTTCCCCCTCTGACTCATACTTAGATATTCTATCAATCACCAAGTCCAATTTCACTTTCAAAGACTTTTCACTCTCTACTCTGAATTCAGAACGTTCTCTTTTGTCTGCTACCCCAGTCAGAGGCTCGTTAATTTGCTTAACTTCACATATTCTTAGTTGGCTGAATTAACTTATTTTGAGTTTAATTTATTTTTCTTTCTTAAATTATTTGTCTATATCGAGTTTATTGGTACATTTTAGGTATACATTCTAATCACATTCATCATTGAGAATTTGTACCTATGTATGATATATCTTTATTCTTATTTTTTCCCTTCCCCTGCCCTCTCTTAAGAGACTTTCCTTGACATAATTTCATTCTCTCTCACCTATTAGTGGAAATTAAATTGTTCTGTTGTAGTTTTTTTTTTTTTTTTGAGACAGGGTCTCGCTTTGTAGTTCAGGCTGGCCCTGAGCTCACTATGGTGCCCAGGCAAGCCACCGCGAACTCAGCAATCCTCCTGTCTCTGCCTCCCGAGTGCTGGGATTACAGGCGTGAGCCACCACGCCCGGCATTGTCCTGTTATAGTTTTATTAAACTATTCACCACACATTCAGTGTATGTTTCAATCAATAATTTTGTATGTACATATTATGATTTAAATCTTGTATGTCTCCTTAAAGCCTTATGTGTTTGGAAGGTGATTGGATCACAGGGATGCTATACCCATGAGTGGACTCATCTACTCACGACTTCATAGCTGACTTGCTGTTAGAAGACGAGCCCTGGTTAGAAGTGAATCATTACGAGTATGACCTGAAAGAATATATGCTCCTCTATGGTTCTTCCCTTCTCTCTTGTTTCTCTGAACATTATTACTTAAGCAGCTTTCCTCTACAGCAGGCCCTTGTACCATGTTATTTAAGCCTGGATCAAAAATTCTCAAACTGAAGCAAAGTAAATCTCTCCTCTAAGTTGTGGATGTTGGTTCTTTTGTTCCAGGATGAGAAAATAAACAAGACAGACTTTGTTGTCCGAGAAGTAGGGTCATGGGTGTCACTATATCTTATCATAAGATTCAGAAGCCTTTGAAACTGGCTTGAGAGAAGAGTGTGAAAAGGTTTAGAGATATTGACTAGAGAAGCTATCGAAGGAACTTGACTGGAGACTTTGCTTGGAGCTCTGAAGACCAGAATGCTAATGGTAATGTACATAGTACAGGCTGGGATTGAGGGGGTTTTACTGGGAACAAGGATTCCATTGGCAGTTGGGCTAGTGAGTATTGTGTTATGCTGTGGCAGAAAATTTGTTTATAAAGGCCTGAGACTTTGCAGGAGACTGTGATTAAGGGCAGTAGACTATTTAATATGATCAAGGAAATACCAAGGCAGTCCAAGGTTGAGACTGTGGCATGAGTTCTGTTGACATCTTTAATCAGGTCTATAGTAGTCAGGATGAAGTAATATAGCCCAAAATATAAAATGTGTACAGGTCCATCAGAAAAGAATCACTTATAAAGTTGGGGCCTCAAAGAAGTTGGCTACTTGAAATATTTACATTAAAAAGAAGTCAAGTTCTTTGAAATAGGATAATAAAAAAATGCCCTTGTAGGAAACAGTAAGATTCTATCCTTCCCAATTAAGGAGTGTATGGGTGATGGCAAAGGCTTTTAAAAGATTTTGCTTTGAGATGAGAGTCCCTGCAAGAGAAGAGTTACCTAGAGAATTGTTTCCTCAGGATTAATTTGACTGTGCTTGGCTATTGAGTCACTCAGAGAACTCTGTAGCCATAATCCAAGGAGAATAAGCTACTGCTAAGATGTTGGCAATATCCACATGCCATTTTTTTCACTTAAGCAGAATGCTAGAGTCTAGAGTTATCAAGGCATCCACACAGATTCAAAGCAAGGCCTGGAAGGCCAGGTGGTATGTCTCTGAGAGGCAGTGCATGAAACTGTTAGAATGAAGCTGAAAATAAAGCAGAGACCCCCAGGGGTTAGACATACCAGAGGTGTGGACCAGCTGCTGAGGAAAGTCACAAGCAGTGAGCAAAGGCAGAACAAGACCAAGGCCGTAAGGGCTGCGCCCAGCAGGGTCATAGGGGTGCGGCCTTGCAAGCGATTTGAAATTAATCTTGTCGCAACATGTCCCAGGTGATGTATATGGAACTACAGGATAAACTGTTTGCCCTGCTGCTTTTCAGCCTTGTTTTGGTCTCATTGGTTTCTACTTCCTTGATTTTTGTCTTTTGGAACGGGAATGTCTACCCTCTGTCTTTGTGTGTTGGAAGTGTTTAATATTCTTTTAGATTTTTACAGGTATTCACAGCCAAGAGTTTCCCTTGAATTTCACAGATTTTGGACTTGCACTTTTCAGCAATGATGGAACTGTTAAGACTAAAGTGAGTCTGAGATGTACTATATGAGCCTTGCATAAATTAAACCAGGACATAAATTTTTGGGGATTTAGGGGTGCAATGTTATGGCTCAGATATAGGGTGTCTCCCAGAAGTCTCATGTGTTTGGAAGGTAACTGGATCATGAGCGTTCTACTCATTAGTGTACTAATACCCTGATGTGTCTGTAACTTGCTTGTCAGGCAACAGGGCCTCACTAGAAGCTGGTCACTGGGGACACGGCCAGAAGGTTATTCCCCCCCATGGATCTTTCCATCTCCCTGTGGTTCCTGTCTATCATGATGTGAGCAGCTTTCTCCACCCATAGGCCCTTCTACTTCACCACTTCTCCGTTTGAATCTGTCTACGTGGGGTGCAGGTTCTGAAACTGTAAACCAAAATAAATCTATTGTTCTTTAAGTTGTGGGTATTGGGTATTTTGTCCAAGTGACAAGCAAGAAACTTAATCAGTACTGTATGTGTGGAATATTTATCTTTTTCTAAGATCTTAGGGTTCACGATTGTATCAAGTATATGAACTCTAATCAATGTTATACCTTCAGTGACTGCTACCTAATATAGTAAATGGTGATTATTCCATAAATTCTAATTGAAT
This sequence comes from Thryonomys swinderianus, assembly GCA_004025085.1. Taxonomy (NCBI): domain Eukaryota; kingdom Metazoa; phylum Chordata; class Mammalia; order Rodentia; family Thryonomyidae; genus Thryonomys; species Thryonomys swinderianus. Next base: position 6,738 of record PVIC010035787.1, read on the forward strand.
CAATAAATGAATCAATGAATTTTCTGAAAGACATATACCAAATCATTTTTCACAGTTACTGCTAGAGAGCAGAGAGAGAAACTTTATATTGCACAACTCTGATTATTCTAATATTTTAGACAATAATGAATTACTTTTATAATTTTTTTGGAGGCAGGGTCTTGTTTTATAGTTTAGGCTGGTCCTAAGCTGACTATTTAGCCTAGGCAAGCCTCAAACTCAGCAATCCTCCTGTTTCTGCCTCCTGAGTGCTGGGATTATAAACGTGAGCCACCATGCCCAGCACTTTTGTCTTTTTAAAACAACAGATATTTCTTTTTATAAGCATAGATCATGATTTAAAATATCTTGTTTAGGAATTCATTCTAAGAAATTTGTTAGCATTACACATTAGAATTTACATACACGGACATTCATTAAAACCTTGATAATAAGCTACTGAGCTGTCTGCATGTGTATGTTCAAGTATATCAACATGCAATTTACTGGACAGTCAAATATCTAGAAGCCGTAAACTATAACCTTTTACTACTCTGTGGTATTATGAATAACTTTTTTGTTTTGTTTATTCTTATTTACTTTCTTTACTACTACTTTAAAAAGTAAGAATTACTTTATTTTTTCCTTTTTGAGTTTATTGGTACATTTTAGATACACGTCACAATCACATTCAATATTGAAAATTTGTACCTGTGCATGACACATCTTAATTCTCATTTTTCCCATTCCCCTGCTCTCCCTACAACCCCCAACTACATATATACATACTGTACCTCTGTTTTTTCCCTGCAGGATAAAACTTGAGCTTCTTCTAATCATCTCCTACAGGCAGCATCATCTTTAAACTAGGTGAAGTAGATATGAAGAATAAAGAAGTGATATAGGAGAAATATAATTCCCAACCTGGTAGATTTCAGATGTCCTGAGTTAATACTCCTTAAAATGAAACAGTAAATTTCAAAGGACAGAATAGATTAAGAATAGAAAAGATTGGGCCAGAGATTTAGCTCAGTGGTTCCAGCACCTGCCTAGCAAGTGCAAGGTCCTTGGTTCAATCCCCATTAACCACATACAACAATACCGGGTATGGTGACTCACGCCCACCAGCAATCAGTACCACACACTACAGTGCTGGGCGTGGTAGCTCACATCTGTAATCCCAGTACTTGGGAGGCAGAGGAAGGAGAATTGCTGAGTTTGAGGCTTGCCTGGGCTACATAGTGAGCTCAGTGCCATTCTGAACTACATATCAAGACCCTGTCTCAAAAAAAAATAATAAAAGAATAAAAAAGATTTATTGAGAGTTAGGTCTTGAGAGATAAGAGTTGTCTGGGAAGTGGGTTGTCTCTAAGCTCATTTCTCCAAGCATGTTCTATAGAGCAAAATCACAAGGTGAGTACAAGGTAGGTCAAGCTATAACCAACTAATAAGACTGTAAGTGCAAGCACTTAGCTGATAATAGTCCAACTGAAAAGTGAGCCATGTAGCAAGGGTGCAAGGGAAGTGGAAATGCATTTCTGAGAGGGGATGGATCCAGATACTCTGGTCACCCACCTGGCTGACTGCTGTTTATTTGGACTTTTTGGATCAGATGATACCAATTATAGTACAATTCCAAGTTGTCCCTCAGGGTGGCATCCAGGCCTGGCCACTGGATCTTTATCTTGAGGCCTGTCTATTCTTTCTGTTGACTTCTGAGAGAGCCCAGTCTCCCTCTGACTATATATTAGCTTGTATCTAACTTAGCTGCTTATAATAGAAAGAAAGATATGAAGCTGACAGGAAACCAGTCATGACCTGGTCTTTCCACCCCCTGACTTCCTCCTACCACCACTAAAATCATAGTGATCTGAGACATTCATGAGAGTGATGTCTTATTCTAGGACAAGGTGACATATTAAATGATTTCAGAAAGGATATTTTTAATTAGTGAACTCTGTATTTTTCTCTGTGATAGCTAGATGAAATGTTTTTGAAGAGATCAATGATGTGTAAAGAGTGTGGGGGCGGGAGTTGAGGGGCCTGAGTGAACAAGGCTGAGGTGTGTGAATTGGGGTCATCAGAGCAATCCGAGGTTTCTCTTTTCCTTGCTTGGGAGAAGGTACCTGAGGAGAGGCATCTGCAGATTTTTGTTTTACATAAGGATCAGTTCTTTTGTTGCTTGTTAAAGACGAAAGTAAGGACTAAGGTATTCCATGTGATACACTGAAAATACAATAGCAAAAGGATAAGTCCTAGTAAAGGAGTTTTGATAAGTGAACCTATTGGTATAATGTACATAAGAAGATCTAATTAACTACAGATTTATAAACTACTTTTCAGAAAACACTGCTTAAAATGTAATGATTTAAATGAGGTGAATATCAGTAGTCTCAGATACTTGGATAGCTGAGTCAGAAGTATGTCTTTTTTAATTGAATTTTATATATATATTTTTTTTTTTGAGACAGGGTCTCACTTTGTAGTTCAGACTAGCTCTGAGCTCACTATGTAGCCCAGGCAAGCCTCGAACTCAGCAATCCTCCTGTCTCTGCCTCCCGAGTGCTGAGATTACAGGCATGAGCCACCACGCCTGGCACTTAATTGAATTTTTTATTGGTATATTTTATTGACAGAACACAATCACACTCAACATTGGGGAATTTGTACCAGTATATGACGAGTTAATTCTCATTTTTACCCTTATCCCTACCCACCCCCCAACCCTCACCCCCTATATATATGTGCTTTCTTTTTCTTTTCAAATCATATTTATTCTTTCCCCTCAAATGGTGCTGGAAAGACTGGGCTTTAACCTGGCAAAAACTAAAGCTAGATCGATCTCTTTCACTGTATACTAAACTAAAATCACAGTGGATTAGAGACTTAAACATTAAAACAGAAACAATAAACCTGCTGCAAAACAGGCTAGGTAAAACTCTTGGAGACATTAGCTTAGGCAGAGACCTCATGAACAAAAAACCTCTATAGCATGAGAACTAGCAGAAAGAATCAACAAATGGGATCTCATCCTACTAAAAAGCTTCTGCACAACAAAAGAAAACACTGGCACAGCTAAAAGACAGCCAACAACATGGGAAAAAAAATCTGTACTAGCTCTTTCTCAGAAAAAGGGCTACTATCTAGAATATATAAAGAACTTAAACAAATCAGTCTCCCCAAGTTTAAAGACCCAGTTCAAAAATGGGCATCTGAAATGAACAGACACTTCTCAGAGGCAGAAGTCAAAGCAGCCAAGAGAAAGATGAAGAAATGTTCAACGTCACTGGTCATTTGAGAGATGCAGAATTGTCTCTTAAGTCCAGGAGTTCGAGATCAGTCTGCACAACGTAAGGATAGGCTATTTTAAAAAAACAAACAAACAAACAAAAAACGACCTTTATCATCAATTTCTTTGCAAAGAAGGAAATGTGTTTCACAGAAATACGTATCACTAATTAGTAGTAACTTATTTAAATAGGTAAATTGTTAATATCATCTTTACTGTTCTCTATTATACTAAATATCTGTAGCTTCCAGTCTTTTGGCTTCCTATAAATCTAATTCATTTTATAAAATTACCTAAAAATAGTCCTGGCTCAGTCTAGCTTTTCCTAAAATGCCACCTAAAGGTACAAAATAATTGAATAATATCTGGGAAGTGTGAAAACAGTGTTCCTATGGGTAGGTGGACAGGGAAGGAGGAGCAAGAAGAGAAGGAATGGAAAAGAAAAAAGAAAATGGAAACAAAGCTTTTGTAAATAAGGAAAGGATGGGGGGATTGGAGGGAAGGGAAGGGATTAGGAAAAAAAGAAGAATCAAGATATAAGTACAAGTTACACAGGTACAAGTTCCTTTTGATGAATACGATCATTATTGTGTGTCTAAAATGTATCAATAAAATTAGAAAAAATGATGTTTAGAGGAAGTGGAATTTCTCTCATTGTTAGTTCTCAAGAGTAATTTAGGACTATTGTATACGCAACAGCAATAAGAGAAGGGGACAGATTAGAATCTGAAACCTTATCTTTTGCCATAAACTAGCTGTGTGACCTCATTCATGTCTAGTGATTCTTAAATTTAATTTATTTATATTGTACCATAACTTTTGCCATATCTGAATTGTTTACTTAACATTTCCTTGCTTTGATTCTTTTTTTATACTTTGATAATTTTAGTTAATAAGAACATGTAAATAGAAATTCAAGTGCCAAGAACCACTTAATCATGGATATATGCATAAGGAAAAACTATAGGATTAGATTTTAGCTAGATAACTGGTCAATATTTTTGCTTTCTATGCATACTGAAAAGTCTACAGTCTTACTATGGAAGGCTGGATAGGTAATTCTGTAAAATAGACTGTAAGAAAGAGAGACACAGAGTGCTTGTGGGCTAGATGATTTAACAACAATGCACAGTTCTTTTATTTTCTTCCCTTGATGTGACAGAGAAGAAAGCTGCAGGTGGTAGACAACAGAGCTAGAAGAGAGTGGAGCCTCAGGGTTGACCTTGTAGTCACAGTGGCACATATCTGCTTTTATTCTGCAAACCAGCCTACATAGGACACAAACTGGGATTAACCAACATGCGTCAGATCAGCTCAGTCCACTTGAGACTGAAGTCATGAGTGTTTTTGCCTACAGCAAAGCCTAGGCAGTCTGGCTAATGCAACAGTGTCATTTGCCTGTGTTTGTGGGCCTTGCTCTATTTTCTTTCTGTTGACAAAAGGGATTATTAAAAAAATGTGAAACAGCTGTTAAAGAAATATTCATTTTAGACCCAACCAAAAAAGAAAACTACAGGCCAATCTCTCTAATGAACATTAACGCAAAAATCCTCAATAAAATATTGGCAAACAGAATACAGAGAGTTATCGAGAAAATCATACACCCTGATCAAGTTGGATTTATCCCAGGGATGCAAGACTGGTTTAACATGTAAATCAATTAAGGTAATACACTATATTAACAAACTCGAGGACAAAAACCATGTGGTCATCTCAAAAGATGCAGAGAAAGTGTTTCACAAATCCAACACCCATTCATAATCAAAACCCTACAGAGAATTGGAATAGAAGGACTTATCTTAATCTAATACAAGTTATTTACGAGATTTCATCTCACTCCACAGAGAATGGCTGCTATTGTAAAATCAACCAGCAATAAATGCTGGTGAGGCTGCAGGGAGAGAGGAACCCTTCTCCACTGTTGGTGGGGTTGTAGACTTGTACAACCATTGTGGAGATCAGTATGGAGATTCCTCAGAAAACGAGGATTAGAGGCCCCATTTGACCCTGCTATTCCCCTGCTAGGAGCAATAGCAGGGAATACCCAAAGGAATTAAAAGATTCATATTGTAAAGACATATGTACACCCATGTTCATAGCAGCTCAGTTTGTGATAGCCCAATCTTGGAAACAACCCAGATGGAGACTGGGTCTCCATCAACTGGAGACTGGATAAAGAAGATGTGGTTTTTTAATAAAATGAAGTATTACTCTGCCATAAAAATGGCAAGTTTCATTCATTTATGTGCAAATGGATACACCTTGAGAACACACTAATAAGTGAAATAAATAAATCCCAGATATGTAAATACTGTATTTTTTCTCTTGTATGAGAACCTGTAGATGTAAATGAGTTCTAGAATGTATGGTATATTATGTGAAATAGGAAATATTCAAAGGGAATGTGGTGGGGAAGCATAATGAGGGGAAAGAATAAATATGATTTAGAAAGAAAAAGAAATAGCATATATATAAGGGGTGGGAGGTTGTGGGTAGGTAGGGATATGGGTAAAAATGAGAATGAACTTGTATCATATACTAATACAAATTCCCCAGTGTTGAGTGTAATTGTGAGCTGTAAGTAAAATGTACCAATAAAGAATCCAATTTAAAAAAAAAAGAAATATTCATTTTAATTGGGAATTTCTACTTGAGTATGGTAACAAATTTAACAATAATTTAAATGAAAGCAATGGTCTTTTCTGGATTTCAAATATAACCTTATTTCTTAAAAAACACTCAGAAAATTATCAAACTCTTTGGACCTTGGTGACCTTATCCACTAAATGATAGAAAACAATTAATTGGCTCTATCATGAAGATGAAAAAATATACAAAGATGACAGATTTTGTTTGGGTATTTTTTTTTTTTTGAGACAGCATCTCGCTTTGTAGTTCAGGCTGGCCCTGAGCTCACTATATGTAGCCCAGGCAAGGCTCGAACTCAGCAATCCTCCTGTCTCTGCCTCCTGAGTGCTAGGATAACAGGCGTGAGCTACCACACCCAGCTCTGTTTGGGTATTTTTGATACCGAGTATTGAATTCAGAAACTTAGACTTGCCAGGCAGGCATGGAACCACTGAGCTACATCCCAGGCCCTTTGAAGATGACAGTTACTCAAAACTGAATACAACTTTTTAGTCCTTACATTTTCCAGTTGCATGACATCATGAAACATAGCACAATGATATTTTGAAAGACAGATATTTATCTAGCAGTGTTCTAGGCTCCTGAATCATAAAAAACAAAGACAGTATTTTGGGTGGGCCAACCCATGGCATTCATGTAGAGACTGTTAGAATGAAGCTGTGCATTAATGATTGGGGGGGTAGCACTACAGGGAAGTGTGTAAAGCTTTGCAGACATCCTGATGTGTTGCTCAGGGTAGAATCATGGAGCAAAGATATGTAGAGAATAAGCACAGGGAAAGAAGTGTCTCATTATGATGCATTTTAAAGGTATAGCATGACTGTTACGGTCAGCTGACTGTATTGAAAAGCTCCTGTCATGCAAGATTAGTAAGGCTCGCTTCTGGATCTGTCTGTGTCATGTTCCCAGATGTGACTGGCATGTAGGCCAACAAACTGAGGGCAGATGTAGATGACACCTTCCAACGAGCTTGTTCTCTGAAGAGGAAGGAAGGGAAAGAAAGGGAAGCCTATGTTGGAGAAGCTCCATTCTGCTTGGATGGGTTTCCTCTTTGGTACTGCCATCTCCTGTAGGTATTAAACTCAAGCTTTCCCAGCTTTTCAATGCATTCTCATACCAGGGACTCTCTGGGAATCTTGTAAGTCTTCAGTCTTCACTGGCTACAACTTTGACCCTTCTGGTACAGTGGCTTCCAGCTTCTTGGGCTGAGCAGCTACTAGATCCTTTGGCTTGTTAGTGTTCAGATCCCACATCTGAATATATAATAATTTATGTATATACAGTTAGTCTAGAGAACCCTTACAATACAGAAACTGAATAGTGTTTGTTAATAATTCAGCCTGTAGAGCATTAAAATATTACCTAAAAGTAGTTATCACTAATAAAATCCTTACCTTACATATAGCACTGAGGATATTGCTTTTTCTTCTCTTTATAAAGCTCACAACTGTGCCCATGAAGTGCTATTATCTCTACTTTATCATCTGGGAAATAAACTAAAGTAGAAAACTTATGCTTACAGAGCAAATTAATAAAAAGTTTTGGAATCTGCTGTCTCCAACTCCAAAAGCTGTCTTTCATCCTGATGAAAAGTGATGTTATTTCCCTTTCCAAAGATCAGCCAGCAGTTATATTTTTCAGTATCAGTTGTGCTGTGCTCGTTGCCTTTTAAATATTTGGAATTTGGTCATGAAGACAGCCTATGATCCATCCATGTGCTTAGAATTTTGCCTGTATAAACAAAACATTTTGCAGAGGAATGCAGAGGTTGAGGGTTGCAAGAGCAGTCTAGCTATGCAGAATAGGATGGATGCCACTTAAGTTTGACCAATTATTCACATATGTCTTGAACATGAAAACTATTTGTTGGTTTCCTACAATTATCCATGGAACTGTGCAAGGTTCTGGGTCACTTCATGGTAGGTGATTTCTTTCCAAACAAAGTCATTTCTGTGTGTGCATGAGTCTGTGTGAGTAGGAGGGGTGAGAAGGGAGTGCACAGGGGAAGGAAAAATGATAGATTAGAAGGTGGCATATGACTTCATCAAATTGGCTTTAAAGTAAACCTTAGTAAATGTGTTATAGCAAAAGGAAGCACAATGAAAATACACAAGGTTTGACCTGAATGCACTAGAATAAAGAGTATCACATTGCTATTAAGTACTACATGACCATAGGCAAGTCAGTTTTATCTTTTCAGGCCCCGGTTGCTAAGTTTAAAATGGAGATAGTAATAATTACCATATAGATTTGGGGAAGATTATGCACATCAATGCATGTGATTTGAGTGGAGAGTCTGTGTTCAGTAAATAGTACCAGTAAATGATCAGCATTGAGTAGCACTGTAATCCCTCCTGATGCTTAAATATATTGTTCTTTTGTTCATCTTTATTGAGTAAATAATACTTATTCATCATAAAAGCTTAAAAGGTAATAAAAGGACCACAATGTGAAACAAGTTTTTGTTTGTTCTTCAGTTGTATCTGAGAAACTTGGCTCTTCTTCAGAGGAGAAAATCCTGCTGCAGGAATCTTGGATTATTTTAGTTTTCCTATAAATGGTAATGTGCCATATACTCCTATATATATATTTTTTTTACTTAGCCTAATTTGGAGATCACTACATATAATTCAAGTAAAGTTTCCATTCTTCCTTTTTCCCTTCCCCCTCTTGTTCTCTATTTCATGTACATATTATTTTATGGTAGCATAATTCTTTGAACTGGTGACCTGTAAATGAACATTTGGGAATGTTTGATGTTTTGATTCTGGGTACAGTTTAATGAGTGTTCTGCTAATGTGCCAGAACTGCGGAATCGAACAATACGGACATTCCTCCCTAAATGATCATCGCCAATGTGCATTTCTTGCCGTCAGTGTATGCTCCATATGTCAGATAATGTTGTTTTACTTTCATAAGTGCTCGTCAATCTGAGATGATACATAGTGCACTTTTCTTATTGTGAGTGAGGTGGCATGGATTTTTTCATATGTTTGAAAAGCCCTAGTGTTTCATTTTGTCTTGTTTGAGTAAAGTATCTGTTTAGTTTTCTCTTTCTATCCTTTGCCTCTTTTTTGTTATTGATGTATTCTAGGGTGCTCTTTATTTAAGTGAATAGACTTTTATTTGGAATACTATTATTCTTAGCTTTTTTTTCAGTATTTGTTTTCTCCACTGCAGGGATCAATATTTTATGTTTGAATTCATCGACCTTTTCAGTAATGCTCATTTATAAATGGAAAGTCTGAACTCTGATTAATTTTAGGCTATGTTTCGGTCCTTTGTTTTATTGTATAGTACATAGTTAAGATTCTATTTAGTTTCCTCAACATTTAATAACTGATCTTTCCACCATGACTTGAAATACCCCCTTTTCCAATATTAGATTTAGTATACAAATTTTGGTGCTTTCTCTTTGTATTCGTCAGTCTCCCTGTTTAACATTGGTTTGATGATAGTTAGGGGCTGTTCTGTACTTAGATCATTTTTCCATATTCATTTTTTCATCATCTCCTCCTGTCCTGAGATTATTCAGTGCACAGCTTGCAAAACTAAAAGGGCAATTGTCTTCAATTATTTAACTTTTTTTTCAGAATTTCCTCGGTGTTACCTTTTGCTCATTTTTTAGAATGAAAATCTAGAATCATCTTATATAGTTCAACAGAGTCCTGTTTTATTTTTCAACTAAAACTCATTAAATTCACAAATTCATTTAAAGAGAATTTGATATCAACTCATTTCATACCACAAATTAAAGTCAATTTCAAGTGAACTTTACATATAAAAATAAAATCTAAATAGCCAAAATGAGATAACATGGAGTTGAGATATCTTTATAACTTTATTGTACAAAAGTTTTCTTGGACAGGATACAAAATTTCAACAAAAGGACAGTCAGTGGAACATTTGTAGTTCACAACATATAATAACGTTTTCTAATCCATCAGGAAAAGATAGATTACCTCTCTAGAAAAAAAAAAACCCAGAAACTTAAAGATACTTTTCACAACAGAGGATATGTGTGTATTTGGCATTGACAATAATCAAGGCATATTCACATGTGCACCATTCACAAACACGGGACAAACTAAAATCCAAACTGACAGTGCCCAGTGCTGGTAAGTTGTGCAGCCATTATAACTCAGTCTGTGCTGGTGAGGACAAAAACTGGTACAAAATCACATTGGAAAATGGTTTGGACATTAATTGAAATTTCTATGTGCTATATCACATGCTCTAACTTCAACAGAAATGTGTACACATATATGCACTGTAGTTTGTGTGCAAAGCTATTGACAGCAACATTGTCTATAATGCTGCAATGTAAATAATTAAAATATACCACAGAATAGAATAAAAAATATGATAATGATAATTGTATACAAGAAAATACTACAGAGTATTAAGAGTTAATGACTACAGCTACCTGCAAAAGTCTGAGTGCATTTTTAAAATGTATTTTAAAATACAAGAATTTGAATATGAAAAATATGTGCTGTGTCCCCTAATTTGTATAAAGTTAAAAATAGGTAGTTTTAGATACTTTTCTCATTTTTCTCTGATAAAAACAAGCATATAGCTTCCCTAAATGATTATATTCTTCTTCTTTTGATTTCCCAAACACAATTATATAAGTTAAAATTTAAAAAGTTATTAATTAAAATTATATCATATATGCTTATATAAATATGATTCATTTCTTATCAATGCACGGCATTTTATTTTTATCAACTGTTGATTTCCTAACAAGTATCTCCAAATCATATATTTTTAATTAATTTTTTTTTTGGTACTGGGGATAAAACTCAGGCCCTTCTGTTTCCAAGGTCGGTGTGGTACCAGTGGAGCTAAATTCCCGGCCCTTAAATCATATTTTTAAAACTTTTCTGATCTACCTTGACTGTTCATCCCACTAAAATTTATATGTATATATATATATATATATATACATATAATATTTTCCCCTATCTTGTTTTTTCAGAGGCATTGAATGGAATCATTCAACTATGGTCCACAAGTTGAAGATTCTCAAAAGGTTGTTAGAGGGCATGAACTCAGTTCTTGTCTCCATTAAACTACCGTTCACTTTTTCTCTGTAGTTTTGGTCTCAGTATCATCTAATGGAGACACATATGTCTCTCTCATCTGTCACATGGAAGCTTTTACAGACAACTATCCATTTCTCCTCATGAAGTTTTCTTGTATTTTCCGGTGACTTCATTTTCTGTCTTTACCAGCTTCTTACATTATTTGTTATCTATTACCTGGCCAGTCAGATGAACTTCTGTCTGGTTTTCTTGGTTCTAGTCTTTTCGTGCTCCTATCAGTCCTTTGCATCATCAACACATTAATTTTTCAAGTCACAGGTCTGATTATATTGTGCTCCTGGTAAAAATATTTCAATATTATATTTTAAAGATATTCATAAAATGTTATGTCACAAAATCAGTGAGATAACATGGAAAAATTCTTACAATATAACATTAAGGTAACATCTTGAAAATAAGTGTCTGATGAGCTGTTTATACAATTGTATAAAAGGTATATATCTAGGAAATAAAAACACAAAAATGTTCATTATGTATGATTCCCTCCACATAGAAGAAAAATGCTATACCTTTATTAGCTACCATGAAACTGTGAATATATACACAAAATTCTACCCAAGGAAATCTCAAGATGCTTGGCAGAGATCATGTAGGATGAAGCCAAAATGGTGGTGCTAATATAACAAAGTATCATGAATAAAATAATCTGCAAAGAGAAGAAATTTCTCATTGTTCTAATACCAGGCACTCCAACAGCAAGAGTTCAGCATGTTAGGAAGGTCTCCTTGCTTTGTTATTCCATGACCTAACAGAAGAGAGAAGAGGACCATACTAGTTCTTTTATGAGAAGTTCATTCTAGAGGAAAAAGCACTTACACCTGAGAGAAGGATGAGGGGAGCTATTTCAGCACAGTGTAACCTTTCATTTGACCTTAACTGACAACATGGCTGCCCTGGGTATTACATTTTTAATACATGACTTTTTTTTTTTTTTTTTTTGCTTTTTGGAGACAGGGTCTCGCTTTGTAGTTCAGGCTGGCCCTGAGCTCACTATGGTGCCCAGGCAAGCTGCCGCGAACTCAGCAATCCTCCCGTCTCTGCCTCCCGAGTGCTGGGATTACAGGCGTGAGCCACCACGCCCAGCATTATATGTGGTTACCGGGGATTGAACTCAGGTCC
>PVIC010035788.1:0-18896 GCA_004025085.1 Thryonomys swinderianus
AATATTTGGAACCAAAGAACAGAAGGATTTGTAAACCTGATGATACCAGAATTATAATCCAGAAAAGAGAAGAAAGATAAAACTCATCAAAAAAAACTTTTATAAGTATGTTGGAACTCAAGAAGTTGAAAAGACAAGTTTCAGATATACAGAAATTATTTTCTAAATATCTGATGAATGACCAGATTAAATGATACACTAGGATGAATAAACTTCATTAACTACACTGAGAACTCAGCACTAAAAGTGTGCCAAAGACACATGTAAACATTGCACTGAAGGGGATATACATATGGAAATGAGCACGTGTGAAGATACTCAAATCACTAGCTGCTAGGAAAATGCAAACTAAACCCACAATGAGGTATGATTACACAATTTATCAAAGGAGATAAAATATACTGAAGCTGGGCATGATGGTGTAAACATATAATTCTAGCATTTTATGAGGCTGAGTCAGGAATGTCCCAAGTTCAGGAGTATTCAAATTACCCAGCCTGAGCAGGTCAGTAATTTAGCAAGGTCCTGTCTTAACATATTTATGTTACTTTGAGCAACCACCAAGCAGTACATGCATGACTGTCCCATCTAGTGGGTTGAACCACCATTAATATAAACAGATTTAATCACTTTTATTTATCTTTTTACTAATAAAATTAATTGAAAGTCTATCACTCAAAAATAAAAATATTTCTGTATACCAGTAACAACCTCACTGAGAGAGAAATTAAGGAAATAACATCTTTCACAACAGTATCAAGAAAAATGAAATACTATAGGAATCAATCTAACCATAGAAGTAAAAGACCCCTACACTGAAAACTATAATACTCTGAAAAAAGAAAGATCAAAGAGGATATTAAAAATGAAAAGATATTCCTTGTTCTTGGATATTATAGAACCAATATAGTAAAAGTGGCTGTACTTTCAAAACTGTTGTACAGATTTAATGCAATCCAATCAAAATACCGGTAGCATTCCTCATAGAACTAGGAAAAACAATGCTAAAATTCATGTAAAACCAGAAGAGACCTAGAATAGCAAAAACAGTTCTGGTCACTAAGGGCAAGGCAGGAGAACCACTGTCCCTAATCTGAAGTCATATTATGAAACTACAGTGATAAATACAGCATGGTTTTGGCAAACAAAAAAAAAAAACAGACTTGGGGATCAATGGGACAGAATAGAAGATGTCAAAACAATTACAATAACATTCACCTACATTAGCCCAAAAACTTCTATTGGAAGAAAAATAATTTCTGTAATAAATAGTGCTTGGAAAATTAGTTTTCCACATCCTGAAGATTATGTCTACACCCATATATTTCACCATCCACTAAACTAAAATTGAAGTATGTCAGGGATCTAAATATTAAAACAAATAATCTACTGGAAGATACAATAGGTCTAGACAAAGGCTTTAGGAACAAAACCTTGATTCCTCAGGAAGCATCACAAAGAACCAACAAAAGGAATCATATCAAATTTAAAACCTCTTGCACAGAAAAAAAAAAGAAAATGAAGAGACAACACACAGAATACAAGAAAAAAATATGCTAACCAGTCCCCAGACAATTTATATCTAGAATATATAAAGGACTAAAAAAATAACCTCCAAATTTAAAAACCTAATCCAAAAATGGGCATCTGAAATGAATAAACACATTTAAAATGAAGAAGTACAAATAGCAGATAAATACCTTAAAAAGTTCACCATCATTGGTCATTCAAGAAATGCACTTTAAAACAACACTGAGATACTATCTCACTCCAGAAAAAAATGGCTGTCATCAAAAATGAACAAATAATAAATACTGGCAAGGCATGCAGAAAAAGAACCCCTCTCCATTGTTGGAGGGATTGTAAATTGGTATAACCACCATGGAAATAAGTATGGATATTCCTCAAAAACTAAAAGTATATTGGCCGGAGATTTAGCTCAGTGGTTCCAGCGCCTGCTTCACAAGCGCAAGTCCCTGAGTTTGATCCCGGTAACCACATACAATGCTGGACATGGTGACTCACGCCCTCTAGCCATCAATACCACATACAACAGTGCCCGGCATGGTGGCTCACACCTGTAATCCCAGCACTCGGGAGGCAGAGACAGGAGGATTGCTGAGTTCGCGGCAGCTTGCCTGGGCACCATAGTGAGCTCAGGGCCAGCCTGAACTACAAAGCAAGACCCTGTCTCAAAAAGCAAAAAAAAAGAATTAAAGATAAAAAACAGTTTTCATAAATCTGGACAGGAAGAAAAGTTGGAAGGAGGGGAAGGGAATGGGAAAAAATTAAGATATTATGTACAGGTAGAAATTCCCCATGATGTTTATGAATGAAATGCATGTACTAAAAAGAAATCTATACATGGACTGAATCTAGTTACTTGCGTTTGAATAATTACTGCTCAAATAGAAGTATTAATACTATTCACACCAATTAAAATTATTATAACTAATTTCATTAAACATATATAGATTAGCTATATAACATCAGACAATCAAATTCAAATCAGAGCTACCTGACAATGAGCCATAGAAATTATATCCCTGTCATGAATGTGTTAAAATAAAAAATTTACGAAAGACAAAAGACACACACAGCTCAGTTCAAAGGCCCTGGGTTCTATCCCCATTACCTTAGATAGACAGACAAACAGGTAAATTAGGCAGGTAGGCAGGCAAGCAGACTGACACAATATACAAGATAAAAATTTATTTTTCATGAAGATAAAAGCTACTCATAAGAATGGAAAGAATTACTGAGAGAAAACACTCAGGGAAATAGGTCAGGAGTTTTCCCTGGGAGTAACAGTGTTCTTATTTCATCACCCAGTATCTGCCCTGCTGGGCAAATCCCAGAGAATCGAGAACCATGCTTTCACAAAATCCTACATATGACCAAACCTGAAACAACACAAATTTCTTCCAATCCGTTGACTGTTTTTCCTACCAACAGGTTATGGTCAATAATAAAAGATAACAGACTTCTTATAGACATACTTTGATGACTCTCTAAGGATAAGGCTCAGTGAAGAAAGTCAGTTTCCAATTGCCACATACTGCATATTTCTATTGAAATGCCGCAGTTACAGAGAGGGAGAAACAGTGAACCACTCCTAGGACCTGGGAGTTGGGATAAAGAGCACAGACACCATGTGGCTAAAAGAGACAGCTGGAGGGAGCTTTGAAGTACTGAACCAGTTCTTTGTCTTGATTCTGATAGTAGCTACACAGAGCTGTACATGCTAGAATCAACGGACATGTATTTACACTCATGTCCCAATGAGTGCATACAATGCTGGTAAAATCTGAGTAATCTTTGGGTTGTACCAATGTCAGCTTCCTGATATGAGTATTGTACTCTAGCTATTGTCCAAAGTGCCACTGTTGGAAAGGCTGGTGAAAGAGCTACAGTTCTTCCCTGTATACTCTGAAAATTCTTGTGAACTGATAATTATTTGAAAAGCAAAGCTTTCCTTAAAGATATTTTAAAAGTTTCAATGGGCTGGAGATTTAGCTCAGTGGTTCCAGCACCTGCCTTGCAAGCTCAAGGTCCTGAGTTTGATTCCTGGTAACCGTATACAACGCTGGGCATGGTGACTCACACCCACCAGCAATCAATACCACATACCACAGTGCCGGGTGTGGTGGCTCACGATTGTAATCCCAGCACTAGGGAGGCAGAGGCAGGAGGGTTGCTGAGTTCAGGGCTTGCCTGGGCTACATAGTAAGCTCAGGGCCCAGCCTGAACTACAAAGCAAGACCCTGTCTCAAAAAAAAAAAGTTTCAAAACAAATAATGATAAGACTTTTTGCAAATAATTTTCTAAATTTTAGGAGTTTCTTATTCTTAGGTTGATTTAGTAACATCTTTGGATGTGCCTCTGATGACTTTCAGAGGCCTGATCAGCTTTGCCCTGGAGAGTGCTGGTGTTCCCTAGTCAGGACAAGATCAGAATGTGTATTGTCTTCTCCCTGAGGAAGAGAATGATCTAACTGTAACTATAAAAGAAGAGGAACAAAAGAAGATGCAGGAGCAAAAGAGAATCAAGAAGTGTCAGTTAGTAGAAATGTGCTCCTCTAGCACTTACATCCAGGTAGCACAGTAACTACATGAACTGCCTACCATCTTTTAAACTTTACTTCTTGTGTCAATTAGCTCTGGGTTTTCTTACTATTAGCAGGAAATCTTGCTAACAGATCTTCAAACAATGAACAGTAGACTTCATGAAAGAAGGAGAGGCTAGGAGACCACATCCTGTGCTGTAGCCACTGTTGGAGAAATAGGAACCCCTAGGAGAAAAGGAAGAGTGGAGCTAAGGTAGAAGTTACAGCAGTTTCTGTCTCTTGGCATGTCAGCCACAGGAAAGAGGCTCCCTGGAGAGTCAACTAGGGTGGAAATACGTACAGAACCTTTAATCACTGCAGGGAATACCCCAGGGGGACAGCACACAGAACTCTGCCCTCCACATTTCACCAGTCCTTTGTCTATATGTCTGGATAGTTTCAGAACTGTGAGCGCCTTAGGGCTGCCCAGTTTGCATACCCCATAGGTGCTGCACACAGGCCCTTGGTATGTTTAATAGCAGCTCTCTCCCTCTGCTTCCCAGAGACTTGCATAGCAAGCTCACACCCTGCTTTGGGCTCCTTGGAGATGGGACTCAACTGTAGTGTGTGTCAGCATCCTCTGCTTGTTCTTTTTTTCTTTTTGTGATCATGCCCCCAGGGCTAGAGCAGAGCAAATTTCTTGCAAGCAGAACAATACATTCCCCAAGTTTCCCTTCCCCTCTTAGGAAGCATCTATTTTTCCAGGTGGAGAAGAGAATCGGCTCTAGTAGTTTTTGTAAACTCTTTTCACCTTGAAATTGCTCTACAGATTTGAAACTTCACATTCCTCTTTGGGAAAAGAAAAGAAGTTACATATAATATTCAATTTCACACTTGGGAAACAAAAACAATAGTTAAGTAACTTCCAGATAGCCTATTTGTTTTAGGAGGGGATTTGTGACT
This sequence comes from Thryonomys swinderianus, assembly GCA_004025085.1. NCBI lineage: Eukaryota > Metazoa > Chordata > Mammalia > Rodentia > Thryonomyidae > Thryonomys > Thryonomys swinderianus. The sequence continues at coordinate 5,009 of PVIC010035788.1, forward strand.
TTATAATTCTATTCTCAGACCACTCTCAAGTGTACATTAAAATAAAAGGCTTCTGTACTCAAAATTTAGCTTTGTCTCCATTGTGTAATAACTCAAGAGTTCAAAATGAGACAGTAAATAAGTTAGACCAAATAAGTAAGCTGACTTTGAGTACTGGGGTATAGACATAAATTCATACAATTACCATAAAAATGAGACACCATTTTCCTGAAATAATAGAATAACAATTTTATATCTTAAAGATAAATCTTTGAAGAAAGATATTTGTTGATAAAAGGGAAACTTCTAAAGGCTGCTCTGAGGTCTTGATGACTTAACAAATAGGGAAGCTCAAAGAGTTTCATTTTTTTTTAGCTTTCTTTATTCACACATTAGAAACAAAATTAGAAAAGTCAGTGAGAAAATTATCTGTTGACCTAATGGTAATATCATGAACTTTTCATTGCAACACCAGGATTTCAAACATACACTTTTTTCTTCAATGAAGTTTGAATAACTGAAAGGTGATGGTTCATGCATTTAGAAAGTAAAAAAAAAAAAGGTATATTAAGTAGTTGTCATTGTATTACACCATCAGCTTATTATGTCTGAACAATATTTATTTCCTGTGTATAACAGGAATTTGTGATCCTGTTTATGCCTTCTGAGGAGCCTAATGTAAAACTGTGTTAGCCCAGGGTATAATAGAATGAAAACTCAAATAAATTAGAAGCGGTTTTCTTTTGTTGAAAAGCCTAGGAAAGTGCTCCTCAGCCTTGGCTTGCTGCCTCCCATGAGGAGACTCTGAGACAGGATGCTTCTTGCCTGCACCTCCTATGCCCTCTGTCAGCCGTCCTGCATCCAGCTTTGGGATAAGAAATAAGTGAGGAGGAGGAGGCACCTGCTTCTTCCAGGCCTGGCCTGGCAGAAGCACGCGGTATTCCCACCAAAACTGCATTGATGGACACATTGATGTGTCCTGGCACACTTGCTAGCAGAGAGGTGGAAAATGCAGTGCATGACTGGGAAGTTGCTCCCCCAAGCACAGATGTGTACTTTGAAACACAATATAGCAACCAACCCAGCTGCTACAGAAACTTTTGTAGGCTGCAGTGACCCAGTCATCCCTATCAGCCCCCTCCTATCGTCCAATATATGAGCCCAGGTGAGTGTTTTTAAAAGAAGTTCCAGAGAAATCCAGTCTGTTAGGGCTGATGGAAGACTTTTCTGAGGAGAGTTCCTTTAGTGAGGGAAATGTACGAGGGCATTCCTGAGCAGCACAAGGAAGTATGCCCTCATTCTCACAGAGCTGTGAGGGAACAGAGACTTAGGCGAGGGAGTCCTGAGAACAGTGCTCCCAGGACCTCTCATAGCACAGTGCCATCATGTGTGTGCTGCATCTGGGACACGCATGACACCTTGACTGGCAGGGATGAAGGTCTGGGTAGAGGCACTGTTTGTTCAGTCGTCTTCTGGCCTGCTGTCTTTGAAATCAGAAGATTACTTAGGTTTTGACTAATTTAATGTGTGTTTTTTAAAACCCCTAGTCTTATTACAGAAAAAGTTATGTTAAGAGTCCCCATTAAGAGGACATTAATACTACTGACAATTTTAGTACTCCAGCAACTTTTATCCATCCTTGGTGCTCTTTTGCTCTCTACTTTTTGATAGACTCTATAAAGTTCTTTGTGCCCTGGAGCATCAGCTGGAACTAGTCACAGTTTGCATTTGCTTAAAAAGCCAAGGCCCTTGGAGAAAAGAATGGTTTGCATGCCAGTGATGTTTGCCCTTGTATACATGTGGTCATGAGTGACGTCTGATTTAAAACCACAATTTACTACTGTAATAAAGTTTCTAAAATGAGTGCAGTCAAAATCCAATTATATTGAACAATTGATCCTGAGCTAAAACATGCTAACATCACAAAATAATGACTAGTTTGAGAAAAATTAGGTTGTGTTCAGGAGCCAGTATCTCAGTGCAAAATAGACACTATTAAAATTCTTTAGGGGGAAATAAATTGCTGATTTGCTAAGTATGTTTGGAATAATATCACCTTACATTTGCCTAATGCTTGATCCTTGAAGCATCTCAGGGAAATAGGTAAAGCAGAAATTCCCACTTTAAAGAGAGGACTTAAAGATCTGAGAAGCCACTACATAAGAACATCTCAGGCTAAGTAGTGCTAGAATAGACTTCCTAAAACTCATTGACTACTCTGAGTAAGACACAATGGCTACAGGACTGAGAAAAACCTTGCTTTTGAAGCTCAGATTTGGAAGTATGCTCAGTAAAATTTATTGGTCTATCAGTTTGAAGGAACACAATGCATTTGAATGTTAAAACCAATGATGCAGGCAAACAATGCAACTGGGATTCAACTCCAGGTATTTCTTATTAGGAAACTTTTTCTGGTAGACTTAGGAGAAATTTTGAGGCTCAATTGTCATTCCTTTGTGTATTTTTCTTTAAGAGAATAAATAAATTACATGTATTTTGTTAGAGCTTTCCCAAATACTTGTTTTCACTTTATTTAATCTATTACAAAGCAAGTGTTTCCGATTATTTTTATTATTAAATCATTTCCAAGGCTATAAACAAAATTAAAAACAGTACCGGGTGTGGTGGCTCACGCCTGTAATCCCAGCACTTGGGAGGCAGAGACAGGAGGATTGCTGAGTTCGAGGCTTGCCTGGGCTACATAGTGAGCTCAGGGCCAGCCTGAACTACAAAGTGAGACCCTGTCTCAAAAAAAAAAAAAAAATCCCTCAGCCTTTAAGGCTTCAAAAGCTTTAAACTATACATAGTGAGTAGCATCAAACTCCAGATTCTTGCCTTCACCCAGGAACTAACGGAAACCTCAGCAAAATCCAGCAGCACCCTCAGTGCTGCCAGGCCTTCCCCAATTCGGTATTAGACCTCCTGGGCTGCTTTTGTCCAGGAAATACCCTACTAGCTGCCCATTTTGACCCGTTGATGTTAACCACACATCTAGTTTGTAGTCCTAGGAATATAAATCTCACCAAATGGATTTTACTCAACCAGTCTGCTAGATATATTGGAAAGAAACACCATTTATTACATGCTAATCAAACCGTAATTGCCTGTCTCCCTGATAAATTGATCATGAATAAGGTAGGTCTTTGACTGACACTCTTAGGAATGTTCTAGTCTGCAGACATGACTTGCTTTTGATAAGAAAGCAGATTGCTATTATGGAGGCAACACTCTTTCCCTCTGATGAAACAATTGATCTATAAAACTTTCACTTGCGTCATAAGTAGGTGTTGGGAGAAGTATCTCTCACTGATTTTTAACATGGCGGGTAGAGAAGCAAGTTACTTTGAGTTTTAAAAGCAACCTTGTTGCCATATTGATTTAATCAGAGTTCTTTTTGTTTGTGTCTGTTGATCTAACATGTAATCAGAATCTAAATAGGAAATGGCTTCATTCCATCACTATGAATTCTGAGAAGAAACTATGATGATTGATTATCCTAAACATTTCCCAATGGGTTGTCACCATCAAAGCCCTGTAGATTATTTTCTGTGTTTTCTAATAAGGTTGGTAGTGCCCCACCATCCTTTTTCCTCCAGGGACAGTAATTTTTAAACAGTCTCAGCAAGAATAAAATGTACTTAAGACCATGCTTCATTCAGATACCCTTAATTTTTATTCATTGTCCCTTTTCTATTCCAGGACCCTGTCCAGAATGCCACATTATATTTAACCACCATGTTCCCTTCGTCATCTCCCATCTGACAGTTTTTCAGACTTTCCTTGCTTTTGATAAACTTGACAGTTTTGAGGAGTGCTGGTGTTTTGTAGCATGCCCTTCAACTTGGGAGTTCTGATGTTTTTCTTATGGTTAGCCTAATACAGATATGGAGAGAAAAGTCACAAAGGTGAAGTGCATTCTTATCATATTTTAGGCTGGGCACGGGCCATCAACCTGGCTTACTGCTTGTCTTAGTTTTCTCATTCCTGAGCTAAAATACTCCACATCCAAAGTTGTAGGAGGAAAGGTTTATTTAGTTAGCTTACAGTGTGTAGAGGTTTCAGTTCATGGTCAGCTGTCTCCAGGGCAGGGTGGCCTGGCTATCGCAGAGGAGAAACAGTTCGTGGCAGGCAGAAAACAACATAGCAGCAAAATCAGGAAGCAGCACCAAGCCAGTGACAAATGTCAGCGGCTCTCTTTCTGACCCTTATATCCTCTCCAGACTACCTGCCCTAGGAATGGGTAGTACTCCATCCAGGGTGGGAAACCATTAATGCTAGCTAGCATCATACCATCTATGATCCTACAATCCCATCATCACACACTCCTGAAAAACTCCATTAAGTTTTTGGGAAACATCTAGAAACAGGCTCTCACACTGCTGTCAGAATTGACCTTGAGGCTCAGGGTATGTTTGTCTGGAATCAGCCCTGTAAACTTCCTCTAACCTCCCACCCAGACCCAGTACAACTCGTCCTTTTTTTTTTTTTGTGGTAGCAGGGATCGAACTTGGGGCCTCGTATTTCCACAGTAGGTGCAGTACCACTTGTGCTAAATCCCCAGCCCCTAACTCTTCCTGTTTTAATGTTACCTATCCTACCAGGAGTCATTTGCTTCCAGATATCTTCTCTGGAGCCTGGCTATTTAGATGAATGTTAGCTCAGAGGCTTGGGATTTAAAACAAACCATTTGAAAACTGTGTTAGGAAGGAAGATGGGCAAACTCTCCAGATCTTAGATGCATGACCTATACAATAACTCCATCATACATCACAATTTGAGTCTTTCTCTATACACTGGGAAACTTCAGAACTCCTCCAAGAGCATCTGTGTGGCCTCAAAGGGAAGGAAGGAAGGCCAGGCAGTCATGAGTCAATGAACTCCAGTGACGGTAAGAATGTGCATGGACATCAGTGGGTTTCCAGTAAACTACTCAGGATCTGTCACTCTGCTGGGATTTTAACCTACCTCTGTTAACTTGCAGGGCATATGACATATGGTCCACTCTGTCATAAAGGTTGCTCTCCCTCTATTCTCTCCCCAGAACTCTGAGCTGTTAATTATTCTTGACCTGTGCCATTTACTTTTATTTCATCTGAAAAATTTTCCCCTCAATTAATTTCAAATCAGAGAGCATGTCTTCTGTGTTTTCTGTAACCTCCACACCTAGCAGAGCTGAGTGCCTTTGTTTTCTTCCCCATGCCTTGTCAGGTTGTATTATCATTAGTTGCACATGCCTCTAAGTTTGCCTGTGGCATGAAAAACTAGAGATTCTTCCTTCTTAGCAAAGGCAAGTGCAGGCATAAACTGGAATTTTCAACAAAAGCACCAGCTAGTAGAAGAAACATAGTAGAAAATAGCCACAAACTTCCAATGAAATGACTACATTTAAGAATGAACTTGTTAGTGTCAAAAGTATTCAGTAATACATTTACATATTAGGAAGGAGTGGCTGGATGTGTGGTGAAAGCCTATGGTCCCAGCACTCTAGGAGGCTGAGGCAGGAGAATTGTGAGTTCAAGGTCAGCTGAAACTATATAGTGAGACTCTGTTTCAAATCAACAAACAAAGTATCTTGTAGGAGAATAAAGGGCTATATGTAGTGCCTTATGCTCCTTGCTCATCATGGGAAGACAGCATCGGATCCTATTTGATCCCTTAGTTTGACCATAACCAGTAGCTGTGCCCTTGCCAAGATGGTGCTGATACTGATTTTATCAAGGCACACACTTAACTAGGGAGTATTGATTAAAAACTTGGATATAAGCACCAATAACCTCAAACAACTTTTATTTTAAAAAGTATTTACAGTAATGCCTTGGTTCATGAATTTTTCTGTTTGCAAACAATTTTGTTCCCAAAGAAAAATGTGCAGCAAAATTTTGCTTCTGTTCACAAACTCAACTGGGGTAACAAACACAGCCATGGCCATCTTCCCCACACAAACATAAATGCAGCCATCTTCCCCCAAATCCTAAAACAAACTAAGACCTTCAATTGAGTTATTTTGTATTGTTTTATTTTACATTTAGAAGCAAAGATAATGTTTATATATCCAGTCGTGGAATTGTCAGCCCAGATGAAACAGGTCTTCACAGAGGAATGCATAGTGTAGTGGGGAGTTGGAAGGGATTCCTTCTGGTGCTGTTTTCAGATTTAGGGGAAGAGAAGCACCTTTTAACATTATCTAGAGACATTTTGGTTTCAGTAACTGGCTAATGGGCTGTTGCTAGCCTCTTGTGAGTCAAGATGGGGACACTGCTAAACATCCTATAATGTACAAAACAGTCCAACAGCAAAGAAGTACCTAGTCCTAAATAGCAACAAGGTCACACTGAAAGACTTCCATGGTTGAATGCACCACTCCTGTTCTTAGCTGCTGGACACCTTCTCCCAGGTCCTTATACAAGTATTTTTCTTCTTAGTTTAGATAGTCCCCCAAAATATCTATGGCTGAGGTTAACCTAAGTGTGACTTCTAGCACAGTGATTTCTACCCAGCCTGTTTGCAAGAGAAGACCAGAACTGTAAAGGAGTTTTATATAATTGTTGAGTTCATATTACTATTGTTATTATTATTATTATTATTATTTCAATAACCAGGAAAAAGCAGAATGGTAATGATGCACACTAACCACGGCTATGGAGTTGGTAATCTATTTAAATAATGTCTATCCAGCCGGGCGTGGTGGCTCATGCCTGTAATCCCAGCACTCGGGAGGCAGAGGCAGGAGGATTGCTGAGTTCGAGGCTTGCCTGGGCCACATAGTGAGCTCAGAGCCAGCCTGAACTACAAAGTGAGACCCTGTCTCAAAAAAAAAAAAAAATGTCTATCCACTTGGTCACAGCATTTGAACGACAGTGGACTATGTGGATGTCTGTAACCCATTATCTCATTTATTCAGCCCTCATATAGTGCTGGCCTCCAAGTAGACTTGATGGCTCTGGGAAGAAAAGCTTTGTTCTCGTAGAGGGTTCCTTTTAGATGGAGACTCCCTGGAGAACACCCACATGTGGAGCTAAGACAAATGGTCTGTGTGTCTGGGAAGTGGGAAGGATATCTGAATCCCCCACACAGTGGCAGCTTACTAAACTTGTGCACACAATGGCGAAGCCCTAGGATAGTTTTCATGTTTAATCACTCGTGATTAAAGGGCCCTGGCAGCCGAGGCATCAGGCTGCTTTCTCTAGTGCTACTGAGGTAGGAGCTCTGAAGTGAAGCCAACAGACAGAATAGACTTGTTCCAGCACTCTGAATCTTCCGGGGCCATCTATAAGAGCAGATTGTAAAATGACAGGAGGGTGGCACATGGAGGTTAATAGAGACATGAATGAGAAGATGCTAGGAAGGGAAGGAGAGGACTGGTGCCAGTGGGAAGAGCCCATCAGAAGATTAAGTGTTCTGGCAGCAGGACTGAGAAGAGAGGTGACAAATGGCCTTTTTTCCCTGGGAAGGAAGCCAGTGGTATGCAAGAGTTGCGGTTTGGGTTCCAGATCTCAGATCAGTTTTCCTTACACACAAAATTAAGGCTTATACTCCTTCCAGGAAACCACTGGGAACAAACAGGTGAAGAGGCAGCCAACTGGAAGAGTCTCAGTTGGAGGAAAGGGCAGAGTGGAAAGGACACATGACCAGGTCAACTGGCAGCTCCTCCTACAAACTCTGGGCTTAGAGGTTTCCTCTTGGCTCAGAGCTAGACCTTGTGTCTCTTCCATCAGTCTTTTTGAAACACAGTAACAGCCTTAAAGTCCCAGAGGAACTGCAGGACCACTTTTTTGATAATTTTGTTTCTTAATTCACATTCTCTTGCTTTTCATTGAGAGTATGTGGGTGAGTTAGCTATTGCTGTGTCAAGTATTTCAAATTTAGTGACTTCAAAGACTAACTTAGTTACTCTTCACGAACTAACTTTGTTACTTTTCTGTGGGTTGGCTGTGTGATTGTGAGGATGGCGGGAGGACTGCTGGTCAGGGCTGGTGCAGAAGGGCTCCTCCTTTTTCATCTCTGCCTCTTCATCCTTCTACAGAGGCTCACACAGGCATGTTTTCCTCACAGTGCATCCAGGAGAGAAAGTAGAAGTGGATTTGTATGCTTTCATACTGCTTGCTGCTGTGTCTTGTTTGCTGATGGACCATCAGGAAGCAAGTCTCATGGCAAAGCCAGGGTGCCACAGAAGAATGTCCCTGGCGGGAAACACACGTCAGGGTCACTGATACTGTCATTCCAACATTGCTACTAAAATTCAAGGCAGCCAGCCAAAAACTTCCGACTAGCAAGAAAGGCGTTTCTTACTCTGTGCTTTTATGTATAGTTGTACTGTTCTTGAGTTAAACATGTAACATGTTTTTTTGCCTTGTGTTTGAGATCTATCTCAGCAGGCATCTGGACTAGGTGTTGTTTCACCTATGTAGTGATTAGAGAAACCCCATAACATGTGCCAATGAACAGAATGAAAGAAGCATTTAGACTAAGAGAGAAACAGAAATCCCCCTGGAGAAAAGGTTCCTGGTAACTTTATCTTTTTTTTTTTTTTTTTTTTTTTGTACCGGGAATCAAACTCAGGACCTTGTGCTTGCAAGGCAGGCAGCGGAACCACTAAGCTAAATCCCAGGTAACTTTAAATTGGGACAGTGAAGGAAAGAGTATTAGCAGTGTTTACGCAGGACTCCGTTGCTCTGTTTTAAAAGTAACTAATGAGGAAGAGCTAACTGGTCAACTCCAGCTACTGCTGGTGGTGTCACAAGGGTATGGGAAGCTGGAGACTTTTAAATTACTATGAGCATTTGCATGTAAATGTATTTAAAGATGTGTAAACAATAAGCATATATTGCATCAGGTAGGAAGTAGCCTATGTCATATTATCTGGAGCTTACTTTGCCAAAATAAGGCAAAACTTTCTAAAGTTCCAATGAAAGATTGAGGAAGGTTTTTTTCTAAGACTTTTACAATTAGATTCCACGTTATACAATTCATATTTACAGCATTTCCATCAGTCCCCTCTCAATTATTTATTTCTATTCACATATTCCCTTTTGGTTTAGTGCTAATAATTATGCTTTTTATTTTCTCATTGGCAACACATTTCTCTTTCTCCTTGGGAAGCATTCAGAGAGCCTGAGAGGCAAACGCTAATTAATCCTTGCAGTATGTCTCTTTCGTTTGTTTAATTGAGACACTGAAATGACTAGGAGCACATTCAGTGAAACATAACTTAAAGGCAAGAGGACATGGAGCCTCCAATCCAGGACTCCATGGCTGCTGCAGTAGCACTATGAGCTGATACTGACAGGCAGCTCCAGACGTCACCCTCCCTTGGAATGTCAGTGCGATAGCCAGTGTCTTTCATGTGTTGTACTGCTTTCTTCCGGGGCCTACTTCCCTGCTGTGGAGAATATGCTCTCCCTGGTTGGAAATCATGTTGCAGTCTAGGGAAGCAGCCCATTTTCTAGCACTTAACCCCGGGAGTCATTGGCTGTGGTTCTTTCCTTTTTTTGTCATTTTTCTACCCCTGAGCAAATGACTTCATTCCTGGCGATCTTTATTTTTATTTTTACCCAATTAAATAAAACAGATGTTAGGTAGTTTTATAGTAAGAACAAAAGACTTTGACAAGTTTCTTGCAAAGAAGCATTAGACAACTCCAAATGAATGGTGCCCTCTGTAATGTGTAACATCTCTAAAGTATATTTTAATTTATTACCTTGTGTTCCTACATAGGTCACTTGAAGCAAATACAATGCCAGTAAGATGCTTCATCTAAAGAATACTTACAGGATGACATCAAAACAGTTACCACATAGGGAAGTCCTCTGAATATGTGCACTGAGTTGGCCATTATAAATTATTTTGTAGTAACTCATGCAGTAGAGACTCTCTTATGAATAAGTTTCCATGATTTATGTGTAGAACCTATAAATGATAAAAACATTCTCTTTCAGCAGATTCATTTGACCCTCTCTCCAGAGCAGAGGGTTGAAGTTTGTCAGCTATGCAGATGGCCTTGCTGAGCAGAGAGCACTGCAGGGGGGTGCCAGGAGTTCCTGGGGCCTCTTCCCAATTGGAGTCCAGACTGCAGTGTCTGTTCACCACTGGCCATGAATTCAAAAGCTAAAACTGTCTTGTTTCACTCTTAGTATTCTATTTGTAAGACAAAGTTCCTATATTTTTAATTCTTTAGAAATCTTTTTAGTTTCTAGAATCTATTAAGATTTCATTTAAAGTTTTGGCTAGGAAGTACAATATATGTGGTTCCTTAAGGACAAGTTTTGTGGATTATTTTCCCACCCACACCAATATAGGCTACACTTTCCTCCTCCTTTCCATATATCTGTATTACTTAGAGTTCTCTGGAAGAACATAATCATACATAAAAAATACATATATAATTATGTAAGGGGATTTATTGGGTAGGCTTATAGGATCAGAGGCAGGAAAGTCTGTGCTGGCTGGCTGTGGGATCAGTGATGGACCAGTCCACAATGACTCTCCATACACCACTCTGGAAAGCTAGAGAATCTAGTAGTTACTCAGCACAACAAGGTGTGATCAAAGGTACAGCACAAGTTCAAGGTTGAAAGCCTGGAAGCTCAATGTAGGTCACAGTGAGAATCTCCATTGAAAGGCTGAAGGAACTGGCAACAAATACCTAAAGAACATAGTCAATACTGGAGCTCTTCCAAAATGAGGATGCTTTCTCCTTTCTGTTTTACTCCACTGAGGCTACAAGGCTATTGGCTGGTGCTGCTCACATCCAGGATGGGTCATCTTCCCTCATTTTGCTGACCTACATGTCATTCAGCACAGACCGACCCAGAACTGTGCTTTACTAATCTCCTAGGCATTTCTTACTGTATTTTCAAGTTGATGTATCATAATTACTGGTCACAATATCTTATAAACTTTTGTTGAAAACTGGACATTTAATGATATAAAATGGCAGTTTGGGAAATCAGATTTCCTACCATACCCAGCATTTATTTTTCACATTGCTCTGCTTGTCAAATTGTCTCCCTTGGCTGATTCTCTAACATATATATTCTTTGCACCTGTAGTCTTTGGTCAGTTAGCTTGGAAATCACTTATGACTGCACACTGATTTCTTCTTTCAAAAAAATTGAGTTTATTGATACATTTTAAGTATACATTATTTTCACATTTATCACTGAGAATTTGTACCTATATATGATATATCTTGATTTTTTTTTCCATTCTCCTTCCCTCCCTCTAGGGATGGGGATTTAGCTCAGTGTTTCCGGTGTCTGTCTTCTACCCTCCCTCCTTCCCTACTGCCCACCCCTATGTACACAAGCTTTCTTCCTATTTTTTCCTTTTTACCTTAATTTTTTCCCCCCTTCTTTGCTTTCCCCAGGTCTCCAGCCCTCCCCCACCCCTGTTCCCTTTCCCCTTTGAAGATTTTCTTCCTATTTCATAATACCTATTGTACATTTTGTACCGCATTTTACACTTTCAGTTTCTCACACTAGAGAAATGATAGAGTGCATACCACAGCAACAGATGAGCACCCATGTTTATAGCAGCACAGTTTGTAGTAGCTAAATTTTAGAAACAGCCCAAATGCTAGAGACTGGATAAAGGAGATGTGGTCTTTTTGTTTTGTTTTTTTTTTTCTAAAACAGAGTATTACTCAGCCATAAAAAATGATAAATTAGAGACATTTATAGCTGAACAGATGCACATTGAGGCCATACTCATAGGTGAATAAATAGGACACATATGTAGAAATCGATTTCTTTAAGTGATTTGACCAATGAATCTCCATGCCCTTGACCTGAGGCTTGTGTGTGTTGAGGATTGAGTTCAGAGCCCAGAAGGCAATGTAGAACCCACCAGTGATGGAAATATAGGGACTTTTCAGGAATTATTTTTGTACATATTTACAGCCTATGTGTTTACGAGTGTATGTGTGTGTATGGCTTCTAAATTCCCATGATATGTCTAGACATCTCATTCTCCAGTGTCTTCTTTTGAGTTTATTTGGTCAGTTACTTTTTGGCCCCAACTGACATTGCTGCCACAGGCAACTGTGTTATTGAACAGTTGTCACTGATTGTTTTCAGTAGATAGTCTAGAGACAGGGTTTTTTGCATAGAGCAAGCTCTGAGTCAGGTCAAATAAGGGCAAGTGCTGAGAAAGGATCCTCCTGACAGATCTGTCATTGGCAGTAGTTCTCTGCCCTGGCCCCTGAGTGAATTCAAGGGCTGTTGCTATGCATAGTGACTATAACTGGAGCACTATTAGTTTTCAAGGGTCCTGATATAATGGGGGGAGGGTGAAAGAGTAGGGAAAGTTAAATCACTTGTTGGACTTAAATAAATACTTTTTGAGTATTGTAAGCCTTTGAGTAATTACTAGAGTTTTGGAAATGTTAATTTCACAGTTTTTGCCAGCATTCTCATTCATTTCATGCTGGAATTGATTCTCAGAGACTTTTACTCTGCCACGCATGGGGATCTTCTCCACTTGGACCTTTGATAGTTGGATCAAATGTGGACACAGGGAAGGATCACTTTGTACAGAAAGGTGGTCAGGACCTGTCCATTTGGCTAGTGGTCTTGTGACTGCTTCTGGAACCTTGTGGAATGGGGAGATCTTGGTTTGCTTGGCCACATCTCGCTGAAATTCCACCCTGCTGTTTTGGGTACTGTGTGGGTGTTCTGAGCACCTTATTAAGTGCTCCCTCCTAAACCAAAAGGGATGTGAAGGACTAGTAGGCACTGTTCTCCCTCCAACATGGACTGATGGAAGTGCTCAGACTTTCCCCAACCTGAGGTTTGGAAACAAGCAGAACTTTCAAGGGACCTTGGCAGTAGCCTCTCTCCTGTTGCTCAGATTCCCTGGGCTGCTCCTATCTTTCACCTGCTCCCTGCTGTGGTCTGCATGAAAGTGTGCTCCCCACTGGTGGTACCATAGGTATATGAAGCTTATGTTAGCCATCCTAATCAGGAAATGACTAAAACAATTGGATTTTTAAACTGCTCTGTATTTATCTGTGTTATTACTGAATTTTGGGTTTATATTAAATAATAGTTTGTCCTAATTAAATTTAATATTACAGATTTGTGCTTTTTGAATTCATCATGCAGATTTATGTAAATTGCATAAAGCTTCTAAACTAGAAGCCTGAAGTTTACAATCCTATTTATCCCTTTTCTCCATATCTCACTGACTGCCAATGAAAGATAGGAATAATCAGGATGGGCATGCTTGATTACCTTAATTTTACCACAGATTGAACTTTTCTTACATGACATACTCAGGAGCAGAAAGACTTCAGATTTCAGACTTGTTTATATTTTGAACTATTTGCAGAACTTAAGAATGAAGCATGGCTAATCTAAAATCCAAAATATTTAAAATCTGCCTTTTTGAGTGTCATAAGTGCTCAGAAAGTTTCAGATTTTGTAACATTGGGATTTCATATTTTAAAATAGGGGATATTCAATAGAGAAAATAAATGACTTTTGCAAAGACACAAATACACACACTCACATACGCATAGAAACAAAACTTGTATCCAGCTCTGTTGACCATAATCCAAGTACTCTTTCCATTTTCTTGACTGCAGTTTGATGCCAGTACTGTCATGTATATAGGTATGTCTTTAGGGATATAGATAGATGTACACATGCTGTGTTTTTTTGTTTTTTGTTTTTTTTTTTTTTTTTTTTTTTTTTTTTTTGCTTTTTGAGACAAGGTCTCGCTTTGTAGTTCAGGCTGGCCCTGAGCTCACTATGGTGCCCAGGCAAGCCGCTGCGAACTCAGCAATCCTCTTGTCTCTGCCTCCCGAGTGCTGGGATGACAGGCGTGAGCCACCACGTCCGGCATTGTGGTATGCGGTGTTGATTGTTGGTGGGCGTGAGTCTCCACGCCCAGCATTATATGTGGTCACCGG
>PVIC010035789.1:0-18869 GCA_004025085.1 Thryonomys swinderianus
GCAAGCCTCGAACTCAGCAATCCTCCTGTCTCTGCCTCCCGAGTGCTGGGATGACAGGCGTGAGCCACCACGCCCGGCACTGATTGCTGGTGGGCGTGAGTCTCCATGCCCAGCAATGTATGTGGTTTCCGGGGATCGAACTCAGGACCTTGCGCTTGCGAGGCAGGCGCCGGAACCACTGAGCTAACCCTCCGGCCCATAGATGCAATTTTTAAAGAATCAGATAAATTTTTTTCTTACTTTGCAACTGTTATGCATTGTAAATTTATAAGCCATGATAACTTTTTAAAGATGGATAAGGCCAGGGATATTAGCAGGGTTATGTATTTAATGGCAATCAATTAATTGTAATTGATGCAACTTTTGGAAATAGCATGTTGGAGTAAGAAGTTGGACTCAGTCTCTACCTTTTTTGAGCAGGAGGCCAGGGGCCAAACCTGGGACCTTGCACTTGCAAGGAGGGTACCGGAAACAGTGAGCTAAATTTCTAGCCCATCTCCTCAGTTTTCTTAGACCGGATTACTTATCAAGCATTTGCATGTTAACAGTAGCTATACCAATTGCCTAATAGGTGGTAAACTTCCCAAGAAAACACTGATTTACAATGAAAGGTTTTTGAAGAATATTGTAAGTTGTTTTTACCATGGACTATATTTATACCCATCATTACTCAAGTTTAATTTTGACCTATATAAAACTGATGAAAATCTTGATGTACTTTGGTCTTTAGTATGTAGAAAAATGAAACTCGAGTAAGAGTTTTTTCTCAAAGGGGTTCAATCTCTAAAAAAGCAAAAGGCTGCTCATTTATAAACAAAAAATAAATAGATTTCCATGTATCTTTTAATTGAAGCACAATTATTACCTCCAAAAATATGTCCTTGATTTGTATCCAAAAGTAGAATCACTATAGGGCTACAATATCCCACCAGGGGAGACTATCTCACTATGTTGAAAAGCAACTAATTAAGTTCTTACCTTAATACGAAAGTGCCCCAAGATATTTATTTATAAACAAACCAGTAGTATACTGGGGTAAATCTGGGTCTGTAAATAATGACCCTCAGACCTAAATCCAGTTTGGTAAATTCCAGGTTTATATCATTGTTATCATTAAATGTAGAAAAGAACGTGATTTTCAAATTCTTAAACATTTTTCCCAAGTAACTCAAACAAAAATATCTAAAAGGAGAAGTTATAGGAAAGATCTTTGAGATATTACATTCTAGTATGATTTTTCCTTAAACTGTAACATGCATAAAATTTTCATGCTACTAAATTGTGTAAATATGTGTGGTAAAATAAATGTTCTAAATAGAGTCCTAAAGATAAAAATGAAGATTTTTAAAATCAATGAAAGAAAAGAGTATAATCTTGATATATAGATGAATCACTAATGCAGAAGTATCCAAAGAGCTCTTGTCATTAAAATAAGGATAGAAGTAATCAAACCCCAAAGAAGTGTGTTATTGATTAAGCATTTTTTAGTATATGTGCTGCCGAAGGGAGGACTGATTAAGCATTTTTAAAAGAAATGATCCTGCTATTATTATTCATGTTCCAATCAAGTGTCAACGGCTTTTCAATTATTGCCTGAAAAACTGCCAAGAACTTCCTTCATTATCTTATCTGCTCATTTTAATGTATGTTCTCAAAGGTCAAAACAAGTGTCCTTTTTCCCACTCAAGCATAATTTCTGGCCTCAGGCATGTTCACTGATTCACAGCGCCTAAAACTGACTAGGAGCCAGTTCTGTCCCAGAGGCTGTTGCAGGTGATAGACAGCAAGGATCTGACCTCCTGGAACATCATCATGCAGATCAGACACGTTAAACTGAAGGTTAAGGGTCGGAGATTTAGCTCAGTGGTTCCGGTGCCTGCCTTGCAAGCACAAGGTCCTGAGTTCGATCTTGGTAACCACATATAGTGCTGGGCATGGTGTTTCACACCTATCAGCAATCAATACCACACCCCACAGTGCCGGGCGTGGTGGCTCATGCCTATAATCTCAGCACTCGGGAGGCAGAGACAGGAAGACTGCTGAGTTCAAGGCTTGCCTGGGCTACATAGTGAGCTCAGGACCAGCCTGAACTACAAAGCAAGACCCTGTATCAAAAAAAAAAAAAAAAACCCTAAGGTTAAGGATGCCAAAGCATAGGGCTCTATTTACCATCCCAGAGAAATGGGTTCACTGTGAAAGAAAAAATGATAGATGTCCAAGGGCACGGATATGTTTAACTTAATTTTAAAATAAGTTAATGTACATATCCATAGAAATATCATATGATGCCCCATTAATATGAAGTTTTGTTTTACATATCAATTAAAATAGTGTTTCTAATGTATGTTGACTCTATACTCAATGTTTTGCATAATAACGTATTTTTAACTCTGAAGAGAGCAAATAAACTATTGAAGGATAGAGTGGGAGCTGTAATCAAGTCTACTGTAAAGAAATTCCCAATGAACTAAGAAGGAAGAGTGAGTTACAGTCAAGACAGTCATATAAGGGGTACCAGAGTCCAGGCAGAGGAAAGAGGATGCCCACAGATCTCAAGTTCAAGGGAAAAGGAACAGAGCTTTCCAGACCTGAAATCACCTCAGTGTGTGTGAACGACTGGAGGGAGCCTGGTTGTTTTGCACAAGTTAAGGATGAGATTAGAGAAGTGGGTAACAGGCGAGGGTCTCAAGATCTTTTTATAAGTCAAATTTAAGCTGTTGAAGTGTTTAGAAAAACTGGAAGTTATATATTTAGTTAAGAACTAACTCTTGTTTATTATTCACATTTGATTATTTCTCTATCTAGTGATTTTGTTGTTGTGGAGTGCAGAACAGACCCAAGAGAAAGGCTCTTCTTGGCAGATTCCTGTCACCTTTGGTACTCTTCCCTACAGATCCCATCCTGCTTGGCCTCCTGACTACTGGCTGGCCTCCATCTCTTGGATTTGATAAAGCACCTTTCTCAACCTAGCATTTCCTTTTTAAGACCCTGTCAGGACACGACATCTACTTCTCATTGCTTCCAGATCCTTAAGGACCGAAGTCCTGAACTACCACTTGTTTCATGTCAGAAAACAGATCCACATTTTGTCTCATTCTCTCCTGTTCACAGGGAGGAGTAGCTCAGGCCCCAGACTCTCCTGTGGGAGGGAGCAAGGTCTATGAATGTTGCTTCTACTTTGAATATGTGTATATTTTAGAGACTTGTGGGGCCCAATTCTCCCCCGAAAGCTACTCTTTTGTATTAAGAATAAGAGCAAGTACTCAAAACTAACCATGGCTTTCTAGGAGAAACTTCACAATACATTTTAATTTATACTTACTATATTTTGGATCTTGTTGTAACTTGATATTCAGTCCGTGTTAAACATGATATTTAAAAATTATAGAACCAGTCATACATGGTCTGTTAATATCATGCCAACTTTTACATTTCCAAAAATTATTTTACATAATTCTTAAAACTCTTCTAAAATAGAGCACAACACATTTGAATTTCTTAATGGGAAAATATGTAGTGCCCCATCCAAATTAAAGTGAGTAGTACCTGTTCAGCTTAGACTATGAACTGCTAGGTCCACCTCTTTCCTTTATCCTCTTTAATTAATACAGGAATGTCTATTAACGGAATTACCTCTCAGGAAAACTCAGTCTTTTAAAAGTTATTTCCTACATGAAATACCTTGCTATGTTTTTTTAAAAAATGATAGCCTGTTTTGTTTCTATTTACATAAATATTTTCTTCCAATACACTCAAAATGCTTACCCTTTTTCTAAGGAAAAAGTAAGCTGAGAATCAATGTTCAATTTCAAAAACTACATTTTCAGTTCAAATTAAGGCTGTGTCATGTAGAGCTGCTATTAAGGTTAGATCAGATTCTAAATTCAAATTTAAAATGGTTTCTGAGAACGTATAATATGAGTCTAAGATTTTATGTAGAAACATGCTGTGCTGGAAATGATTATTGTTTTGTTTGTATTTTTTTAATATGGCAGAAATCTAATATTTAAGAAGAGATGAGCTAGCTCAAATCACAAACTCTCAGTAGCTATGTTTTTTAAAAAGTTTCCTCAGATAAATTCCAAATTCATTTATATCAAATTGATATAGTATTTGAGAGCATGGAATTGAATATTATTCATTTTCCAGCATCACCTCTTTGCTTTCCAAACCTCTGATGTATTTATTGCCAATAAAAGAGTCATTGGTTAAGCTAGAAACAGCTTTTGTACAGACACAGGGCTCCATCAGACCTATGAGGTAGTGGCAGAGTACTACCTACAACTAATATAGTTTGATTTTTTTCTTTTTCTGTATTCTTATCCTCACTTCTTTTTTATATTTCTCAATCTATTTTTCCTAGTTTTATTTTTTAACTGCTGCTTTTCTCTTGATTTTACCAGCATCTTCCAAGACTGTGTTCAGTATTTTGTTATCAATAGTGATGATACATAAGAGTTTTTGGTATAAATCCTAGGTTTTTTAATTTGCAAAAACAAGCAACAGGATAGGGCAGATATGTTCACCAGTCCATAGTTCGCAGATACTTGATTGAGATCTTCCTTCATTCCATTATTTCTATTTAAACTTCTTTGTTGTGATTTGGCATAGATGTTGGCTATCAAATCTTTTTTAAAATAACTTTTATGGTTAATTCTATAGTTTCATTTATTAGAAGACAGAAGAATTAAAAGTGCCTTTATATGTTGAGGAAAAGATAGAATTATGTCAAGAGGTAGTAGAAAATGAAGGGAAGAGGTACTTATGATTATTACAATTCTCTTGGCTTTATCAAAATTTTTAGAGATGGTTTAAGTGAGTTTCTTTAACTGGAACTAAGATTGACTAGTGTATTGGTAATAAAATCATATCAATATTTACATGAATAACCAATTTAAAAGCAAATTATATTTTTAGTTCAATCATCAAAAAAACATAAGTGAGAATTCTAATACTGATCAGTTTTAGAAGGGAAAAATCCTTTCTAAGTTAAACAGTAACTTCCACAATGCAGGTAAAAATGGCTGCCCATTTTGGATGAACCCTTCACTTACTCGCCTAGTGAAGGAAAACAGAGGAACAAAACAATTCACAACAGTTCCAAAACTTAAGGCAAACAAATAATGCCTCTTATATGGTTGGTTGGTTGTTTGATTGAGTGGTTTTCACCAAAATCTGTGAGAAAAATTCCAAATTTCAGGGCAGAAGAGGCTGGATCGAGAATTTTTGACATACATATAGACATAACCTGAAGCAGAACAATGCAGAAGACTAGAAGGTGAAGGAAAGGTAGTTGGAGCAAATAGCATAAGAATCAGACAAAAGCAGGGGCACAAAGAACTCAAGTGACAAAGAATATTGAGAATGAAATGCAACCAGTCACCAAGGCTGCCCTTCACACAGAGCCAGACTCCAGCCCAGGCATGGAAGACAGGGCTCTGAATGCGTTGTCACCTTAGCAGACCCAGAAGGCCTCGAAGCCACTGGGGCCTGAATTTGGGCTGTAGCGGTTGCCGTTTCTGTTCTGGAGTTTGTAGGTCTGAAATCTTGACCTCTGGTTTGGAAGATAATCTGTGCTGATTCAAATGCTCCAGCAACACAGGGATTTATTAACTCTAAAAATATACAACTATGACAATCTAAAATTATTAGGAGCTTGTATAAATTTAAGATCAAAGTCTTAATATATAAGCAGGAAAAGAGACATCATCATAATGCTATGGAGAGATGGTAGAGAACAGAGCACAGTGTGTCTGACAAATAATTAGATAAGATGTAAAAAGATGAAAAGATAGATTATAAAATACTTATACTATTTGGAGTGAAATTGAAATATTTTACTTTCTCCATTTCCTGAGATATTCATTAACATATTCATTAACATCAATTAATGTTTTCAAATATATACATACGTATGACTAAATGATTATATTTGTGTCGATATATTTTTATCAAAGTAAGTTGTTTTTAAATAATTCCGTTACAATTGAAAGCATCACCATAAATAGTGCTGCAAGATTTACAAAAGAGAGTCAGCTATTCAAAGTACAGTAAATT
Source organism: Thryonomys swinderianus (assembly GCA_004025085.1). NCBI lineage: Eukaryota > Metazoa > Chordata > Mammalia > Rodentia > Thryonomyidae > Thryonomys > Thryonomys swinderianus. Next base: position 6,058 of record PVIC010035789.1, read on the forward strand.
GTTGCGTTGGTTCTGCTACACTGAAACAAGCAGAAGAAAAGATCTTACACAAATCAGGGCCCAATAAACACTTCTTTATTTTGGGTAAAAGTAAAGAGGCATTGATTAGAAATTTGGAACAGCTTGTTTGCACTTCAGTTTCCTGTACTGCTGCTTTTGTCCTCAGTTGCCTCCGTCAAGTCTAGAGAAGCAGAAGTTCTAACTGCAGAGAGGACGAGGAGGTCACAGCCTCGGATGGCTTGTTCTGCCAGCTCACAGCGGAGACAGAGTCCCTCGTGGGACATTTGGACAGTTACCAAAGCAAAGCGCTGAGGCAAGTCTCAAAACAGAGCTGCTGACAGTACTGATTTTTGAGATAAATTGAAAAAGACAAGCTTAAATCCATGTTAGAAGACAATTAGGCTGTTGGCAATTTCCTTTTCAATTAGTTTTAAAATATGACCATTAATATTTCATTAATTTTCAGTAGTTTTTAACGTATCTGTTTTTGTAATATGGACAGTGATAACTAAATTTGTTCTCCTCCCAACTTATAATTGACAGTTTTTAAGATATACTCATTTTGAACTATCAGTCTTAATTTCCTCGTGAAATCTCATATCGCAGTGGAATTAATTGTTCTTCCCTATTACCCATCATATGCAAAAAATCTTTATTATATTTTATAATATTTTTCTATCACCTCACCAGATTAGAATGTGCCCATGAGCCATGACTGATTAAGCTCTGCCCATAATTGTAAGTATAGTCTTTGCAGGACTTATTACATTAATATGGTCTGAGTGTGCAAATTGTGGCATAGACGTGTGATCATCTGTCACACGGTGGCATTCTAACCGAGTTGTAGGGACTCAATTTAGTTCATGAGGTATAATAAATATAGTAGCATTATCTTACTGATTGTAAATTTAATTATACTTTGTCATCTCTTTATCCACTCAGCACTCCCATGACTCAAGTAGCACGTTTCATTAGCATAAGTTTACAGATGATCACACAAGCGCTCACAAAGCCTCAGTGATTTGATCAAGTTCATACATAAATAACTACAAAACTGAAATTTGCATGTTAGCATGGGATATGTTGTTACATACGCACACCATTCGGCAGAATCAGTTTTCTAAATTTGGGGTGTGGTGAGGAAAAACGTGTTTAAATAAAATAGTTGTTATCTTAAAATATAAATTTTCATTAATCCTTCTCAAAATGATACCTAGCACCTTGACTGCACTTACCATTCTTGCCACTTTCTTGATTCTTAGCTCTGCCCAGCCCCCTGCCCTGCCTTCAGCACTTCCACTCCCCATATAAATAAGCTTTGTCTCTGCTTTTCTCCTTTTTATCTTCAAATTGCTTCTTTCCCATCTGTTTCTTTCCCATCTCTGCTGCCCCCAGATCCCCTTCCTCTTGGAACATTTTCTTCCTATTTCACAATATTAAACATTTTGAACCTCATTTGCAACTTTAGTTTTTCACATGGAGAAACAATGTGGTTTTTATACACCTGTGTCCTATTCATTTCACTAATGGATATACCCTTGATGTATATCTATTTAGCTATAAATGTCTCAAAGTTATCATTGTTTATGGCTGAGTAATATTCTATTTGTTTTTTTTTTAATACACTTTTTTTTTTTAATCCAGCCTGGGCATTTGGGCTGTTTCCAAGATTTAGCTATTACAAACTGTGCTGCTGCAAAATGGGTTCACATGTTGCTGTGGTCTGAAGCAGTTCTGGAAATAGTCTTTCATAAATATCACTGCCACAGCTGTCTTGACAGGCAGAATCAACTCAAAACCCTTACCTTTCATGGTCATTTTGACTTTGGGGAAGGACTAGAAAGTATATGGACACTGGACAGCTTATTGGTTGAAATTTTGGTCACATCTTGTAAACACACTCACGAAAAAAGGACCTCTAGATTTCTAGAATGTGTAGAAGTCATGAAAGAGGACTTCTAGAGAGAAAATCTCCAGAAAGTGGTAAAAAGACCAACAGGATAAAGGTATCTGCAACAAGAGGAGTATTTTGAGGGTTGCAATGTGTGTTTTACTGTAGTATTTTAAAGATTTAAACATTTACTATATTTTGATCATTCCTTGAAATTTAAAAGTGTATTTTGTAATAAAAATATATGTATACAATGATTTAATTTGTCTATATTTGTAGGCATATATGAATATAGGAAGAGAAAGTTGAACTCAACCTTCAAGAAAACATTATTTCAAATTCCATGCTAATATAGTTAATTATGTTTCACTGATATTGGAAACTAAACTTTCCAAAAATGAATTCATATGAATAATGAACTCATTCTTTTAAGTGAGCACAGTCTCTCATACAAATCTTTAAACAGTAGAGCAGTTTTTAAACTATCAAGGAATCTTCAGTTTACACAGCGAGGTCTTAGCCTGGCTTTCATCTCTCAGGTAAATTTGAAGAAAAAGAGAAGTCTAGGAAGTCCTGACCCAGAGTGCACTGATTCCACATGTTCCTGTCACGTGGATGAATGATGAGTGGAGGGTGACCGGAGAAGCTGTCTGCAACATTCGGTTCAGGTTTGTCCAATCATCCCCAGAGTGTTTCCATTCCATTTAATTCACACACGCTGAAGAGGGATGGAACAAGAGAGAGGATCTGGTCTCAAATTCAATTATGAGGCTATGCAAAAGAAGTAAGAGCAGGAAGATGAAGAGGATGAGGGAGAGGAAGAAATAGAAGTGAAGAAGCAGGGAGAAAGGTTAAGAGAAGAAAAGAGAAGAGGGGAGGGAAGGGGGGAAGGAGGAGCCTCAGGTTCAACTCCATCCCAGCTAATATGATTTTCCCTTAAACTACACGTTGTCATAACTGGCAAGCTTTTTTTTTTTTTTTTTTTTTTTTTTTTTTTTTTTTGAGACAGGGTCTCACTTTGTAGTTCAGGCTGGCCCTGAGCTCACTATGTAGCCCAGGCAAGCCTCGAACTCAGCAATCCTCCTGCCTCTGCCTCCCGAGTGCTGGGATTACAGGCATGAGCCACCACACCCAGAACTGTGGTATGTGGTATTGATTGCTGGTGGGCATGAGTCACCACGCCCAGCATTGTATGTAGTTACCGGGGATCAAACTCAGGACCTTGCACTTGTGAGACAGGCACCAGAACCAATGAGCTAAATCTCCAGCCCAATAATTGGCAAGCTTTACCTGTAGGATTATTTTGATTCAGAAATATCTAATGAGGTGAATTTTGTGCAATTGAATAAGTCTGAACTGGTACTGTAATTTACTGTATTCTTCAGTTTCTAAAAAGAAAAAGCAAAGTTTTACCTGGGCATTTGAATCTCTAGTGTTAAAGCAAAATAAAATAATATAATATTTTTATAAGTAATGTCAAATGTGCATTACTAATGACAGTTTGATCTTTTGGTTCAAAAGTCATTCTTATTATAATTTCATAGACTAAGGTATGATTTTTAATGGTTTTCACACCCTCAAAAGGAAAATCAAATTTTGTTATCAATGGCTTTCAGATGAGATCATTGTTTTTTCAATTAGCAATAATTAGCAATAATCGTGCCTCGGATAAACCTCATTAGCTACGATACTGCCACTGCGCAAAGCTGAGATCATTATTTTTTAATGAAACAAAACAAAACCTTTAATGTGAAAGTCCTTGTTCACTGTCAAAGTATGGCAACATAAATTGTATTAACATTATTCGATATAGTTTGATATAAATCAGAATGCAGGGGTTCAAAGCTAAATTATAATGTTTAGAGAAATAATGATATATTTTTTAGGAAGAAAAATGGTGCCAAAAGTTGTAAGTTTCGATGAAGATGGAACATTTAATTGTTGGGGAAGTTTCTCAGAGAAATGACCTTTCCCCAGGAAGTGGGTGGCTCTGAGTCTCAGGAAGTGCTCAAATACTGGCTTCATGGTGTCAGTTCGTTGTGGAAAGCCTCCTTGAAGTTATGATCTCATCCATTTCTGAAGCTTTACACTAACCATGTAATGAAACAGTGACCATATAATGACAACTCTGACACAGGTAGTGTTTCCTGAAAAGAACAATCTCTTGGCACTAATTTCCTCATTGGAAAATAGATCTAGTAATATTTCAAATAAATATAAGCACATAATGAGAGAATGTGTACGGAAAAGATTATCTTAACCTTTAATTCCCTAACAGTGATGAGAGACTTGGAGATGTTGAGGCATGTATGGTTTATCCTAAGGACTATGGCAGAAAACATACAGTCAGAAACACTTGACATGTCAGACAGTCACAAAAAGGTGACAGGATGGCGAACTGTGACCATTCTCCCAACACATAGATAGTTATCTGATGGCTCTTCTAGGAGTGTCTGCAGGCACTAAACTCCTCCCACTGGCACACAGACTAGTCACAAGCGCTAAAGACTTAAAACACTGTGGCACCATGCTCAAATCACTTCTTACTTGCCTTTGCTGGTTAACAAGAAAACATGAATATTAGTAACAAATAGTCTTATTTATAAATGCAATGGCTTTAGTCTAACTCACTTGGGTAAAAGGGAATGATTACAGAAAATTTAGTGATGGAAGAACCTGCTGTATTTCAAGTGAATTCCTTTTTCCATAGTAAGTCCTCATCGGAACACCCCCAAGTGCCATGGATAGGTAGGCATATAAGATGAGTGGGCGGGGGTTGAGGGGGTCCTGAGTTAACAAAATTCAGCTAAGCACAAAGGAAAGAATACTTCAGTTTCTGTAGTTGCCATCCATTGTTTAGTTTTCTGCTCTGATTTTTTTTTTTAAACAGGGTGTCACTTTGTTGTTCAGCCTGGCCCTGAACAATCTATGTAGCCCAGGCAAGCCTTGAACACAACAATCCTCCTGCCTCTCCCTCCCAAATGGTGGGATTACAGGCGTGCTCCACCACACCCGGCTCTGCTCCAGTTTTATAATATGATTTTGGGTGATTTCATTCCTTTTGTCCTGTGTTCCAAGCCAATAAGCAATGGTAAAGCTTTTGACCATTTCTATTACTCAGTAAGAATATCCACTGACTGTTTTCAGTGCCGAATGCAACTTCATTTCGTTAAGAGCTAATGAGTTTTTCCTTGCAGTAGCCCCTACACCAGCTCTATTAGGGAGGCACTGGGCCTTCCCTGGTCCTAAATTGATCCTCCATATGGTACAATAATGAAACTACACAACCAAGTATTATCTGCCAACACCCATGCTGTCTTCTGTCCCCAATGATAGTAAAGGGAAAATTTCCTTAAATGCCATGTGAAAAAGTACGACTATCTCATTGTTCTTTGAAGTCCCTTTTTATTCCTCTAATTTCCCAAATACCTCCCTATGTGAAGTCATAAACCAAATAACCTGTAATAAAATGATGTACAAAAATTTTGATTTGTCTAAATGCTGTTCTAACTCCCAATCTGAAGTACTTTGTCAAAATTGACTTATACAAACAATACATGGCACAGTATGGCATATATACAGCTTCTAGAAAAAACTGAACAATTATAGTGATGATTGGAATATTTAACTTACCAAAATTTGTGTTATAAATTATTGGGATCAAAGTTGGGAGGAGTAGGGAGGATATATGTTGTAAATAGGCAAAGAGATATATTCTCAGTAGGTGACTATGAAATAGAAAGACCAAAGTACAATAAAACACATACAAGTAATATGTCTGTCAGGGAAGCACACAGAAAACCCAAATAAACTGCTAAACTTCATACACCAAAATGATTGAAGAAAGTGAGACAAAAGGGGAAAATATAGGATTCCCTTTTGCTTTATAAGCCTTGAATTAACACGAATTCTTACAAGCATGTGCATCTATTATTCTGAAATTAAGTTAATAATTTAAATGCACCACTGCATCTATAAAAAAATGTAAGTTATGGTACAACTGATAGCCAAGACAGTGTAATACTATCCATTTTGGTCCTTCAATTTCCTTTGTAACAAATACCAAACCCTAGCAAAACATTTACTGATATTGTAAGAACTTTCTTAGAACTTTCCCAGAGTGAAAAGGCACAGGTAATCGTCAAGCCTAAGTCACAGATTTAAATTAGAATTCAAGTCAATTCTTCAATTGCTGTATGTAGCAGGTATAAATAGATAAATAAAAGACAAGACCTTCATCTTGACTTTCGTCGGTTAAACATTCATCATGCAAGAATACAATCTACTAGGGAGCCCTGTGGCAAACTTGCTGGTGTTGCTCGTAGCCAGTTTGAAATCCCAGAACCTGAAAGGATTTTCATCCTCAGATTCACTCAGCAGTGTGCAGAGCAGACTCATAAATGTTCCTCCAATACTCTTTTTCTTAAAAATGAATGACTGCAGTGCTGGGCGTGGTGGCTCACGCCTGTAATCCCAGCACTCGGGAGGCAGAGACAGGAGGATTGCTGAGCTCGAGGCTTGCCTGGGCTACATAGTGAGCTCAGGGCCAGCCTGAACTGCAAAGCGAGGCCCTGTCTCAAAGACAAAACAAAACAAAACAAAAAAATATGAATGACTACAATTACTCTTTTGATTCCCTTTCGTGGAGCATTGACAGTTCTGGTGTTAGTAAGATTCAGAGTTGATTACAGAAGCTTTCATTAATCCCTGAGGATATTCATGAGATTCCCCTGGTTTAAAAAAGAGTTTTTAAAACACATTTTCAGAAAAAAATTTAATATGGAGGAAAATTTCTCCTTTGTGTTTGTGTGCTTGTGTACAAAAGCAACATCATCAGCAAAACAGAATTTCACTTCTTTATAGATGTAAAATTCTCTCTGTTCTAAAATGGTTATTACTGTGGTAGAAGTATTTTCACATCATCAAAATAAATAGTATCAAAACCCCCAATATATAGTATAAGACCAGTCTCTTAAAATCACTACTGAGTATCAGTTGAGAGGTTGGGATCATTTGTATGGTAAGTTGCATCTTCACGCACATCATTTGTTTAATCAAGGGAATAGTTAAGGTCACTGATACAGCCATTGAAAAAGTACAAAATCCATATGCCCACTTTTTGGAAATGCTCCTAATATGATTTTATTATCCCCAGTTATTTTATACTTAACTATTTTGTAAAAAATAAATAATCATTCTATGTTCAAGAACACTTGAAAAATGGCACTACTGATTGTTTTTGAAAACTACTTCACTGCTCTATGTATAGACTTTACAAATAATTCAAGATGTTTGTAGGATGGCTATCCCCAGAACTAGATATATATCCAGGGGTTTTGTTTTGTTTTCTTTTTTTGAGATAGGGTCTCATTGCACTTTATAGTTCAGGCTGGCCCTGAGCTTACTACATAGCCCAGACAAGCCTCGAACTCAGCAATCCTCCTGCCTTTGATTCCAGAATGCTGGTATTGCAGGCATGAGCCACCACACCTGGTGTTGTGGTGTGTGGTACTGATTGGTAGTGGGTGTGAGTCATCACACCTGGTAATATTGTGTGTGGTTACTGGGGATCAAACCAGGGACCTTGTGCTTGCTAGGCAGGCTCTGGAACCACTGAGCTAAATCTCCAATTCCCTTATGTATATTTTTGTCACACTTCCTGTACAATCTTTCTAATTTTGTTTTGAGTCATTTCTTTAAAAAGCAAAATGCTAAAATAAACAAATAAATAGCTGGCCCATTTTGCTAGCATAATGACCTCTATATTGAATCACTGAGTTTAATTTCATATTAACATAACGAGAATATCTGAATTTATTTATAATACCTTATTGTATTTTATTTGGCATGTATTTTATTTTCCTTGCCCACTTTAAATTGAATATTCAGTTATCTTTATTATCATTTCTTCTGTATTTTAGAAGTAGTAAAGTTAATTTCTATAATTTTAATAATTATCCTCATGGCTCCAAAACATACAGACTGATTTTTGGGTGGAGGAATAATTATCACTATATGTATTTTTGGAAAAAATCTGAAGCTATTTAAAACCCCCTCTCTTCCTCCCAATAGTGTGAGGACATAATTACTTACCTTGATTATTCTCATAACTGCTTTTCTGCAACTTTAATGGTAACACGGACTTTAAATTGTAGCTATTTTTAGCACAAAATTGTCCTTTGTTAAGAGACACATGCAAGTCTCAGGAGTCATCCACCCTCTGAAACACCAGCTGTATGTTTATGATCCTCACGACCTTCTCAGGCTTGCAATTTTTTTCAGAATTACTTAAGAAACTAGTTACAATTATGGTTTCAGGGCAAAGATTACTCAGCAAGAACAGCTATGCAGAAAAGACAAACAAGGAAATATACAAGAGGGTCCAGGAGGGATCCAAGATGCACTAACCTCTCCACACACCCTCGTGTTTACTAAACAGAAAGTTTTGCATATGCCAAGACTGAGGTCTTCATACGTCCCTGGCCATGCAACTGTGCTCATATTAAATCTTCCTGAAATGGCCATCCCCACATGGAAGCTGTTTGTGGCCCACGCTGAGTCACCTGTTAAACAAAACTCATTTGTGCTACAAAGTGGTTTGTTATAAATGAACAAAGCCTCTGCTACCACAGGAGTATCCAGGACTTTTTGAAACCATGTGCTAGAACATACGAGACACAGACCAGATACATTCTGTATTACACCACAGACCTCAAGTTTGAACAGCGTTTAATTATATATACAGAACTATTTGGCCTCAAGTGTTCTTGAGCATCTTGAAGAGAGGCTATTGAGGTCATTCACCAGTTTAATTTGTTATCCCATCATGTAATTAAGCCAAACAATTAAATCTTCTTTCTGGGTAATTTGAACTATCGTTTACTACATAGCTGCAATTTGTGTTAGGCAGTATGCTAAATGCTATGCAAATACTAAGGCATAATTGAATCTTCAGGAGTCCCATGTCAATGTCCCTACTATCTTCTGTTTACAAGTTGGTGATCTGAGGTACAAAAATGTGAGGATTCATGGGATTTGGACCCAAGTATTACATTTTCAAATTCCTTGTAATTAATACTCGCTTTCTATTTTTGTGTGCATTTTATCAGAATTGGCTTTGTGTGTGTGAGAGACTAAGGTAGATAAAGTTGTATTAATATGTCCTAATATAACTATTTTCTAAGAAGAAATTAAATATTGTGTGGTACTAAGATCGTATAATTTCATAATGTTTTCTTTTTGATGTTATTCCAATATCTTTCTTGTACTTTGACAACTGTTTCTCTCCAATAAGTGAGAGAGATTGTCCTTTTGTCTGTCCATTGTAAAGCTATTAGATCACTATAATTGTATTAGGACAAAGTATCAAATTTATAGTATGTATCATATTTTATTTAAAATAAACCTGGGGATGACTATAAATATTAAAATGTAATACAAATATTCATTAATCAAATGAACTAAATTAATGATTTTTAAATTACAATAAGTTCTCAAACTCAATCAAGTGATAAATCTTGGCTATTTGTCAACAGGTATAGTTCAGTTAGTTCAAGTGATATTTAACTAAAATGACTGACTGTGATCTCTAAGAAAACAAACCAGTTTAATTTCTGTCTTGAAGAGACATCATTATTTTAAAATATACTACCATTATCACCACTAGTTATTTGATATCTACTATGAGAACCCTTTGTAATCTATGAATAAGTAAAAAAAAATTGAGAATTCCATGTGAGTAGTTTACCTTGTTGAAGATGGTTAAATGACAATTCATGCCATAGAATAACTTCAAAGAGTCCTAAAGACAATAAAGAGTCTAGAATTTAAGAAGAATTATTGTTAAGGTGAGTTTACATGAGTAGGAAGCATTCTAATGAGATTTAGTTCAACACAGGTCAGCCATTCCTTGAAATAATGAGATAGAAGAAGAACAATATTTGAGGCTTTATGTCAAGGGATATAAGGTTATGAGAGAATGTGTACAAAGTGTGGTCCAAAGAGGCTCTCAGGGTACCTGCAAAGCAAAAATGCATTTGCATGGAGTATTAGATTTATAATTTAGAAAACACAGATTGATTTCTGTGTCCTATTGGAGAGAGGATTTCAGGTTCCTCTTGAAAGTGAAAAAAGGAAATCAGTTACGATTTGTTTGTCAAAAATTATGATTGGAGTCAGACGTGGTGGCTCAAACCTGTAATCCCAGCACTCAGGAGGCAGAGGCAGGAGGACTCCTGAGTTGAAGTTTGCCTGCACTACATAGCGAGCTCAGTGACAGACTGAACTACAAAGCAGGACCCTGTCTCAAAAAAAAAAAAATATTATGATTGGAGGATCAGTAACTTCTATAGTTGATCTAGCAACATCAGCTTAGGCCATATCATTATTTTAAGAAAGAGGTTAGTTTACTCAGTCCTCCACAAATGTTTTCATAACAAATAACTTTTTACATGTCAGTACATTCAGAGTGGTGAGCACAGCATCAGATAGCATCTAGGTCCCAAAATGGAGTCCCTGCCATCAACTTTCACAAGAGCAATAGAAAATTTACTAGACTGTAAAAATATGAACTTCAGAAGAATAAAATAACACTAGAACATATGTTAGCAATGATTCAAGTTATAATTTGAAGTTTCAAAGGGACTTTACCAAGAATGTTGTATTTATTTTCTTGAAATACTGAAGAACCTTTAGTGGCTGGAGAAATTCTGACTAGTGTGAGAAAATATGTTAGGTTGCTCTATCTTTTAAGAAAAACAAGAAAAGTCATAATCAGTAAAGAAGAGAAAGAAGAAAATTGATAGTAAAAAAAGATTACAAATCTTATGTATATAGGGCATGGGGATTGTAGGGAGTGCCAGAGAATGGGAAAAAATGAGAACTAAGTCGTATCATGTACTGGTACAAATTCTCAGCAGCAATTGTGATCATAATGTATATGTAAAATGCATCAAGAAAATCAATTAAAAATAAAATAAAATGAAGAGCACTTTTCTAAAGCATTCATAATTTGTTCTAATATTTGAAATGGACTAAAATTTACTGCCTGGTCTTTCAGAGTTTTACATGCTTCTACTTGTAAGAAAAGCATACATAAAAAGAAGCATCAATGTAAGTGCAATATCTGTCCTTTTTGAGATAAAATTCAGAAGTTTTATATATCTGAACAATAAACATTCATATCTATAAAAAGTATAATGTTAGTATGCTGAAATGTGTATGTTGAAAATGTTTTCAAACTATGATCCATAAACTTATTTTGATAGAGAGTAAAATTTCACAATGCTTTTAGATTATTTAGACAGTAACTTTTTAAAACTTATAATTTTAAAATATGACCTCTGTCTTTTCAACTGTATATATTTCTCAGAAAACAGTTATATTACTATTTCTCCTTCCAATATTCCCAAATATCTTTATAATATTTATCTTATTATCATTTTTTCTTTCCCTTTCTTCCTTTCTTTCTTTCTTTCTTTCTTTCTTTCTTTCTTTCTTTCTTTCTTTCTTTCTTTCTTTCTTTCTTTCTTTCTTTCTTTCTTCCTTCCTTCCTTCCTTCCTTCCTTCCTTCCTTCCTTCCTTTCTTTCCTTCTTTCTTTCTTTTTTCAGTACTGGGGATAGAACTCAGGCCCTTGTGTGTCCAAGGTTGGTGTGGTACTACCTGAGCTAAATCCCCAGCCCACCCTTATTTTTCTTTTTTAGTTTGTAATTTTTGTATATATATATTTTTTTTGAGACAGGGTATTGCTTTGTAGTTCAGGCTGGCCCTGATCTCACTATGTAGTCCAGGCAAGCCTCAAACTCAGCAATCCTCTTGCCTCTGCCTCCCAAGTGCTGGGATTACAGGCGTGAGCCACCACACCTGGCACTGTGGTATGTGGTATTGATTGTTGGTGGTCGTAAGTCACCACACCCAGCATTGTATGTGATTACTGGGATCGAACTCAGGACCTTGAGCTTGCAAGGCAGCCACTGGAACCACTGAACTAAATCTCCGGCCCAATTTTTGTGTCATTTTATTTCATTCTTATAATCAACTTTACCAAAGCCTATTTGAGTACAGAGTTACTGTGATAAATACATGGTTACAGTAGGTATCTTTCTAAATGCTGGCAAAGCTGTGGAGAGAAAACAGCCCTTCATCACTGTTGGTGGGAATGTAGATTGGTACAACCACTACAAAGGTTGGTGTGGAGATTCTTCAAAAAACTTGGATTAGAGGTCCTATTTGACCCTGCTAGTCCTTTGCTAGGTATGTACACAAAAGAATTAAAAGATTCATATCAAGCAACATATGTGCACCCACATTCACAGCAGCTTAGATAGTGGTAGCTAAATCTAAGTCTTGGAAACAACCTAAATGGCTACCAACTGCAGACTGGATAAAGAAGATGTGTTTTTTCTATAAAACAAAGTATTACTCGGCCTTAAAGAATGATAAGTTTGAGTCATTTAAACTCAAATGGATATAACTTCAGGATATACTCATAAGTGAAATAAATTGGTCAATGATGTGTAAATATTGTATCTTTTCTCTGGTATGAGAAATTGAAGATATAACTGAGCTCTAGAGTATATGGTAGATATTGTGAAATAGAAAATATTGAAAGGGAAAGGGGGTAGGGGTAAGTAACAAGGAAAGAAAAATATGATTTTAATTAAATAAAGGGAGACCAAGCTTATATATATAGGGGGTGGGGGTTGTAGGATGGGCAGGGGAAGGGGAAAAAATGAGAACTAAATTTTGTCATACACTGGTACAAATTCTCAATATTGTATGTGATCATGATTTGTACATATAATGTACCAATAAAGATTGAAATTAAAAAATTTTAAATCAAAATGAAAGATATATTTCTGTGTAAATTTCAAGGTTCCTATTTCTTGAATACTCCTGACTTTCACTGCTACAAGTGTCGAC
>PVIC010035790.1:0-12227 GCA_004025085.1 Thryonomys swinderianus
TGAGCCACCACGTCTGGCATTGTGGTATGCGGTGTTGATTGTTGGTGGGCGTGTCTCCCCGCCCAGCATTATATGTGGTTACCGGGGATCAAACTCAGGACCTTGCGCTTGCGAGGCAGGCGCCAGAACCACTGAGCTAACCCTCCTGCCCAGGCTTTGTCTTTTTTGAGACAGGGTCTTGCTTTGTAGTTCAGGCTGGTCCTGAGCTCACTGTGTAGCCCAGGCAAGCCTCAAACTCAGCAATCCTCCTGCCTCTACCTCCCAAGTGCTGGGATTACATATGTGAGCCACCATGCCCAGCATTGTGTTGTGGTATGTGGTACTGATTGCTGGTGGACATGAGGTGTATGTGGTTACCAGGATCAAACTAAGGACTTTGCGCTTGCTAGGCAGGGGGCAGAACCATTGAGCCTAGCCCTTGTTATTTTTTACTTTGAGATGGGGTCTCACTACATTGCCCAGGCTGGTGTTAGACTTGGAATCCTCGTTCCTCAGTTTGCCAGGTAGCTGAGATTACAGGTCCACACCTTTATGGCCATCACAAAATGTCTTTATTTGCTTCAAAATAAGAAAGAAATGAACTTGTGGGATGAAGAAAATATTTTAATGTATTATATTAATATATTTGCCTATCATCTTTTTTCTTTCTTTTCTTTTTTGAGGAAACAGCCCAGAAGGCAAAAATTCTGTGTGTGTGTATATATGTGAGTGTGTGTGTGTGTGTGTGTGTGTGTGTATTTATTTATTTATTTATTTATTTTTGGAGACAGGGTCTCACTTTGTAGTTTGGGCTGGCTCTGAGCTCACTATGTAGCCTAGGCAAGCTTCGAACTCAGCAATCCTCCTGTCTCTGCCTCCCGAGTGCTGGGATTACAGGTGTGAGCCACCACACCCGGCACTGTGGTATGTGGAATGTGGTGTTGATTGCTGGTGGGCGTGAGTCTCCATGCCCAGCATTGTATGTGGTTTCCGGGGATCAAACTCAGGACCTTGCGCTTGGGAGGCAGGCGCCGGAACCACTGAGCTAACCCTCCGGCCCTGTGTGCATATATTTAAACAAATGAGGGCTGGAGGTTTAGGTTCTGATGCCTGCCTAGCAAGCACAAGTTCCCTGGTTCAATGCCCAGCAACCACATACAGCAATACCAGGTGTGGTAACACACGCCCATGAGCAATCAATACCACATATCACAGTGCCATGCATGGTGGCTCATGTCTATAATCCTAGTGCTTGGGAAGCAGAGGCAGGAGGATTGCTGAGTTTGAGGCTCGTCTGGGTGACATCGTGAGCTCAGGACCAGCCTGAACTGCAAAGCAAGATGTTTTTTTCTAAAAAAAAAAAAAAGAAAAAAAAGAAAAGCAGGATCAAAGAGATATCACTGCAGCACCATTCACAACAGCCAAAGAGAGACGCAAGCCCAGTGTTCATGGATAAATGATACAGGTAAACAAAGTGTGGTATAACAAACAATGGTTTTTAATTCAGCCTTTAAAAGGAAAGTGGGGGGGTCTTTTGTTACTTTTTTTTTGGGGTGGTGCTAGGGGATGAACTCAGGATCTTCACACTAAGCTATATTCCCAACCCTTTTTTATTTTGAGATAGGGTTTTGTTAAATTGCCCAGGCATGACTCAAACTTGCAAGCTTCCTGCCTCAGTCTCCTAACTGAGGTGTGCATCACCAAGCCTGGTTCAGGAAGGATATCCTGACACACGCTATGATATGGACGTTATGCTAAGTGAAATGAAGCAAATATAAAATGAAAAAAACTGTGTAATTCTACTTGTATGAAGTATCTAGAGCAGTCAGTTCATAGAAACAGAAAGTACAGTGGTGGTTGCCAGGTGCTGGGTGGGGGGGGATATGGAGTTGTTTAATGGGTACAGAATTTCAGTTCTTCTTGGGAGGTCAGTGGCACAATATGAACATACAGTATTTACCATTACTTCACCATGGGTTTAAGAAGATAAGATGGCAAACTGACTCCCTTGTCGAGTCAAGTGAAGAGAGAAATGCTATGGGAGAGGCAGAAGGCTTGGCCTGCAAGATCAGCGGCTCAGTGGGAGCTTGATGGGAAGGCTGCTTCTACTGGCCCAGTGTCCCGTTTCTCCACCAGCCGACACCGAGAAGTTTACCTGAACTAGTAGATTAGGGGATTAGGATAATTTGAAATTAGAAGATATTGACAAGACAGCTTCCAAGGCAGATAAAGATATTTTAGACGATGAAGCAATTTTCTATCTACTTGACTAAACAGATGACTATGATCACCCCTCCCCATGGCCCACCCAGCACCTGGCAACCACCACTGTACTTGGGGATTCAGGCTTCCCACATGCCATGCTAGGCGGGTGCTTGACCGCTGAGCTACACCCCAGCCCTTCCGATCACTCACATGAATACTGAGTAGTATCCTGACTACAGTGCCTTGGACCTGAGAAAGTCCTTAAAGTCTTAAATGGGGCCGCAGTGGGAGCACAGCAGCCTCCTGTGTCAGGAGGAATTTCGGGCCATGACTGTGGCTCTGTAGGAGAGCATTTGCCTTGCATGCTCAAGGCCCTGGATTCAGTTAACAGGGACACACACACACATGCACACGTGCTAAGGCACGTACACACACACACACACACACACACTCAGGAGGAAAAAGATGAGGTTAAGTGTGTATGTGCAGCATTTAAATCACTTGTTAAGTAAAACAGATATAGACTTTAATTCTTTATACTGTCATTGAAGTCTTTTGAAATTTTTTGTTTGTTTGTTTTGCTTTTTGAGACAGGATCTCGTGTTGTAGTTCAGGCTGGCCCTGAGCTCACTATGGTGCCCAGGCAAGCTGCTGCGAACTCAGCAATCCTCCTGTCTCTGCCTCCCGAGTGCTGGGATTACAGGCGTGAGCCACCACGTCCGGCATTGAAATGTTTTTAATTTTAAGAAAAGATGGCGAGGCTGGGGATATAGCTCAGTGCTGCCATATCTGCCTGGCAAGTGCAAGGTCTGAGTTCAATTTCCTGTACTGCAGGAAAAAATAAAAAGGATGGCAAATTTTAAATTATACAGATTTTAAGCTGCAATTTGAAAAAGTCAAGAAGCCATAAAATTCAGAATGAGGTCTTTGGGTGCGGATGGGATGCCTGAGGGTGGAGTGTGGCCAGAGTGCGCACCGTGGGGATGAGCCCCGTGGCGGCCCCTCCTCCTTGACCTCCTCGTCCCCTGTTCAGAGATGCACCGAGGCGTCCTCCAGCGGGGCTGGGAGCCATGACACCTGGATCTGACTCACCTTGGACGTCAAAGCAGAGGAGACAGTGCCAGCCCGCCCAGCCCTGTGAGCCAGCCCGCCCAGCCCACACCCGAGGGACCAGAGCGGGTGTGGGAGGGCCCTCCAGGGGCCCAGGGAGAAGTTCGGGCGGGGGGGGGGGGCCCTTATCTCGTCTGGATCCCCCGCCTTCCACCAAGGCTTCCTGGCTGAAGCTCGGTGCCCATGGGTACTGGCGGCCAGAAGCTGGCTCAGAGGCTGCCCACGCAGACCTCTGCACCTGCTCTTGGTGCAATCTCCATATTCCTGGAAAGCTGTCAGTGGAGCCCCATCTTCCAGCTCATCTTCCCACTGACTCACACGGTTATTTCAAAGTTGCTTTCCTGCTAAAAGGGGCACACCGGAAGCATTTCCTGGCCTCTCTGCTCCTCACGGGGACAGCTAGGAGTGGAGTGGAGGGGCCTCAGGATGTGGGCAAAGATGGAGGAGGGTGTCTCTGAAGGGAAGCAGGGGGCTGTTGTTCTGGGGGCACGGTGTGAGTGGGAAGACAGGCAGCGGACCTCTGGGCCTGCCTCCTCTCTCAGACTGAGCAGGAGAGCGCAGAGCGCAGACCTTGCCCCGGGGGAGCTGAGCTGGGCTTGCTGCCCGCCCCAAGACCCCTGTTCAGGCCCACAGTCCCTGACCAGATCAGATAGGGCACGTTTCTGCGGGTAGCGGCTTGTTGACTGGGTCTGTGCTGACGCAGGCGGGAAAATATTAACCCAGCTGAGTGGGCGTGTGCTTACCATGCAAGACCCTGGGTGTGTGACACAGAAAGGATTTACATTCCAAACCAGATGTAAATATGCACACATACACACTCACACTTACCCACATACTCACAGAAAAACATATAACGAGGCACAAATGCTTTTTACAAATGACACTTCCTTCATCTCCGCACTCGCTCCTGTGAGTTCCTCCAGGAAGCTTCCTTCACAGGTACAGTTTATACTGCAAAGTGAAAACTGCGAGTTTCGCCCCTAGTTTCTGATCCCAAGTGAAGCAGCTTGACATCAGCTTTGGAGTAGAGGAGGGAGGCATAGAAATTCTGGTCCCTGGATTTAGAGCATGTTCGTCTGTGGGCAGGTGGCCACGCCCGGTCCTGTCTGCCTTAACCTCTGTCTGTTCTGTGTTCCAGGCCCACGTAGGGCTCAGGAATGATGAGAGGCTGAGATGAGCTGGCAGAGTCTGGCAGTTAGGGATTCTCGGGCCTGTGTTCCCACCTCTCCCCACCTGGTTTCCATGTGGTCTCCTGATACACGGGGAGGGTCAGGTCTTGAAGTCCTAGTTCTGGATGATCTTGAGAAATGCCTACCTTGCTCTGAATTGAGTTTCTCTACTTAAAAAGTGAGTTTGGAAGGAGATATTTACTTGGGTGAAACTTAAATTCTTTTTGCTTCTTTTTTCTTCCATACTGGGGATCGGACCCAGGAAATGGGATCGAGCTACATCTCCAGCCCTTTTGAAATTTGGGGACAGGCTGCCATTAATCACTGGCTCACGTGGCCAAATGAGCTCAAACTTGCAATCCTCTTGCTTTTGGAACTGCAAGTATATTCCACCACACCCAACTAGTTATAGTACTGTTATTGTTTTTGTTGGTATTTTCCAAGCTACATTCTCAGCCTTTTTCTAACATTTTGAGACAGGGTCTTACTAAGTCACTGAATTGGCCAGGCTGGGTTTGAACTTGTAATCCTCTTCCCTTAGCATCCCAGAGGGTCAGGATTATGAGCTTGTGGCACCATGCCTGGCAGCCAGAAGCTCCACTCCTAGCTGTCCCCTTGAGGAGCAGAGATCCCATGCCTGGCTTAGTTATTAGAACCTTAAGTTATTTTTTTTCTTGATTTGATTTTTAAAAAAGCTTTAGTTGGTTTTCATCACCAGTTGTGCTTTAGCTGATTGTCTGGCCTGTGGTGTTTATAACAGAGAACAGTTGGATATGTTTAAAACCAGAGACCATTTAAATCCCCACTGGTGAGGCACTCCACATTGTGGAAGACCCATCAGGTGGATGTGTGGACATCATCCACATCAGGTGGATGTAGATTTATTGGCATAAATACAGTCCCAACATAACATGTGGATGAAAAAAGCTCTGTACAAAATGTTACATGTACAGCCCTGGCAATTTAACCATTTAGAAAGATGGTGTCTCAAAATTAAAAAAATATATATATTGGGCTCTTTTTGTCACCTATTAAGCTCAAGATACTGTGGCCATCTCAGCTCTAAACTAAGCCTTTTCTGGACTCAGAGCTTTGGTAGACTCTGTCATCCAGATAGTTGATTGGCCTTGGTCCTCACAGCTATGAGAAGAAACAGAATCTCGATAAGCTCTATGAGCTGAAGTCCAAAGTTTGGCAGATTATGAACCAGTTTGGCCCCTCAGCACTGATCAACTTCTCCAGTTTTTCTTCCATCAAACTGGAACCAGCCAGCAGCCCTCCTCAGGGCTCCATGGCCAGTAGCACCACAGTGGTGAAGGTACTGGGCACTCCTGGGCCAGAAGCTCGTCTTAGTCCTGAGAACAATCAGGTATTGACCAAGAAGAAGTCACAGGACTTAGTAAGGGGAGTGGATCCTAATGAAGAGCTGAATGAAGATGTGGAGGAGACACTGCTGCAAGTCGCTGATGACTTCATTGAGAGTGCGGTGGCAGCAGCCTGCCAGCTCCCGCGCATCCCAGGTCAGCACCCTGGAGGTGAAGGACGTCCAGCTGTACCTAGAGCTCCAGTGGAACATGTGGATCCCAGGATTTAGCTCTGAAGGAATCCGGACCTACAGAAAAGCTTGTACCACAGAAGCGCATAAGCAGAGAATGGCACTGATCTGGAAAACAAGAAATAACACATGGAAAGTTCTGGATGTGGACCTGTTCAATGTGTTTGGAGATACTTAGCTGAGACCTCAGCCATCTCATCCTGGGAGTTTTTTTTTTAATGCTTTACAGAGAAGCATATATTTTTTATTAACAGTGCAGCAATATCTATAATGACAGAGGATCTGTCAAAAGAAAAAAAACCTCTGGGACAAGGATTTAGCTCAGTGGTTCTGGTGTCTGCTTTGGAAGTGCAAAGTACCAAGTTCGATCCCCCATAACCATGTACCACAGTGCCGGGTGTGGTGGCTCACTCCTGTAATCCCAGCACTTGGAAGGCAGAGGCAGGAGGATTGCTGAGTTCAAGGCTTGCCTGGGTTACATAGTGAGCTCAGGGCAAGCCTGAACTACAAAGAGAGACCCTGTCTCAAAAAAAATATTTTAAAAGTTAAAAAGTAATAAAAAAAATAAAAAATATAAAGGGCTGAGTATATAGCTCAATTCAGAGTCCCTGGGTTCTATCCCAATACGAAAAAGTTACATGTAAATATCATTCTATTTATTGCTGACAAAGTGGGTAGAAAATATGTGTATATGTGTGTACATACAAAAAGAACTAGAAGGGGGTGAGGATTTAGCTCAAGTTGTACCGCACCAACCTTGGATGCACAAGGGCCTGAGTATGATCCCTGCTACTGCAAAAAGAAAGAAAGAAAGTAAAAGAAAGAAAGAGAGAGAGACCTAGAAGGAAATTATAAAAATATCAACAGTAGTTGTCATAGGGAGAGGTGGGTCTTTTGAAGTTCTTTTGGTTTATTTGTATTTTAGGTCCTTAAGCACTAAAAGAGAAGGATCTGAGATTTCTAGTTTATGGAGACGGAATCAAACCCAAAGTCTTGCTTGTTCTAGGCAAACACTATCACTGAGCTATGTCCCCAGCCTGGACCTAAATTTGTTTTTTTGTTTGTTTTTTGTTTTCTGGTACTGGAGATTGAATCCAGAGCCTTAGCACTGAACTACATTCCCCAGCCTTATTTCATTTTTTATTTTGAATAAGTGTCTCAGCAAGTTGCTAAGCTGTTCAAATGGGGCTCAAATTTATGATTTTCCTGTCTCAGCCTTCCTGACTGCTGGGTTTAGACCTGAGATTTAAATCTTTTTTTTTTTTTTTTTTGAGACAGGGTCTTGCTTTGTAGTTCAGGCTGGCCCTGAGCTCACTATGTAGCCCAGGCATGCCTCTGCCTCCCAAGTGCTGGGATTACAGGCTTGAGCCACCACGCCCGGCTCCAATAATAGATTTTATGTCTTTTACTTAGCTATGTGTTCATATTTATGTATTTGTGGTACAGGGAATAGAACCTAGGGCCTGGCACAGGTGAGGAAAATGCTTCTCGATTGAGATATACCTCAAGCCAAGTTCAACAGTTTTTAAGGGAAGGACCAAGTGCTAAAGGACATATCAAAATTTCTAAAAATTGCACTTGTAGTGTTCCAGTATTGCCCTTTCATTTGGAACCACTTTTTTTTTTTTTTTTTGAGACAGGGTCTCGCTTTGTAGTTTAGGCTGGCTCTGAGCTCACTATGTAGCCTAGGCAAGCCTCAAACTCAGCAAACCTCCTGTCTCTGCCTCCTGAGTGCTGGGATTACAGACGTGAGCCACCACGCCCGGCACTGTGGTATGTGGCATTGATTGCTGGTGGGCGTGAGTCTCCAAGCCCAGCATTGTATGTAGTTACCAGGGGTTGAACTCAGGACCTTGCGCTTGCAAAGCAGGCGCCAGAACCACTGAGCTAACCCTCCAGCCCTCATTTGGAACCACTTCATCATGTCCACAAAGTTATTTTGACCTGATGGTCTGTTGCTTCACAAACCTTTTCCTGCATGTGTAGTGTACCTCAGGGCCTCCAACCCTGTTTCACAGATGGGGAAACATGCCTGAGATGGGGACTGAGCTGTAGTTGTTTGGTGAATTTAATGTCCAGCTAGGATTTGAGCCCAGATCAGTGTGCAAGACACACAAGGCAGGGACTTCACCTCAGCCTAGAATGAGTGTTGCCGGCTTTAGCAAATGAAACTATAGGCCAGTCAGTCAGATACGACTTCCACGGGCATTAGAACCTGCATGAGGCCATGACTTTAGTCATGAGTGATATGAAAAAAATCTAGAGAAAAATGAATTACTTTTTAGTATAAATATGCCCCAAGTAATGTTTCTTTGAAACTCAAATTCACCCCCCCACACACACACTGAAGATCTGCTGTGGGGTCTTTGTACTGAGCCACACTGCCAATCCTTGTATTTTTTATTTTGGGATCTAAGCTGCTAAGTTGCCCAGTCTGGGCCCAAACTTTAGATCCTCCTGCTGCAGCCTCCTGGAGCGGTGGGATTACAGGCGAGTGTCCCTACACCCAGCCAGATGTTTTATGACTCTGGCCCCTGACTACCGCTCTTGTGGCTCTCTTAGCCACCTCTCCTCTCTCCACACTTGACCTTTCTCTCTCCCCTACCCTGTGTCTCTCTCTTTTTCAGGCAGTGCTGGGGACTGAACCCAGGGAGCTCTGAGCTATAGCCCCAGTCCTTTTAATTTTTAAAAATTGTGACAAGGTCTCACTAAATTTCCCAACATGCCTCCTGGTTAGCTGGGATGACAGGCACAGGCTACATGCCCTGCTCCCCCATGGCCTCCTGCCTCCTCAGCCTCCGTGTTTTTGACACAGTGATCAGGCTTCCTCCCCACCATCTTCTCACGGCAGCTCTGCAGACACGGGCCTTGCTGTCCTGCATCCACTCCAGGACCCTGGCTGCCGTGGCCTCCTTCCAGACTTTGGCAGCCTGAGTGTCTGGGTTTCCACTTCCTTCCCACCTGCTCCCTCTCGGTTCCTCTCCTGTTCCCCAGAATCCTGACCCTGGCCCTTGACTCCCAAGGTGAGTGGCCAGAGCTGAAAGCTGCTGTTTTTTCTCCACCTGGGCCATCTTCCCGACCCGGGCTTATCTGTGTGCCTACTTGCTGGATGGCTGGGGCCTGAGGTTGGAGCCTTCACTCTCCTCCTTGCTTAGAACCTCTGGTGGTTCCTTGACCCTTAGGATAAAGTCAGAAACAGACAGAGCCCCTCACGGCAACCCGTGTTGACTCCCGTTAAGCCACTCCCTATTCCCAGAATAGAGAATATTCCCAGAGTACAATGTTTTTCACAAAGCTCATCGGGCTTCTAGGAGCTTCAAATGTCATTGTTCTCCTTCTCTGGCTCATCTTGGAGTTCTCAACTCCAGTGTCACCCCTGCAGGAGGGTGCTTGTCCCCTCTAGCTGGATCATTCCTTCCATTTTATCACTAAGTTACCTTCTGCTTGCCTGGAACCGTCTTCTCCACCGTTCCCAGCCTCCAGCCCAGTAAATGTGCCTTGTGGCCTGACTGCAACTGGATTCCAACTTCCTCTCACCGACCTGACTTCAGCCCAGTCTAAGTACATCTCTCCCTGAAGGGAGAGGCAACAGTGCCCCCAGAGCCTCAAGATCTGCAGAGGAGAGTGAGGCAGAACCCCAGGACTAGGAAGCCTGGCATTGCAGCCCACCCCCTATGGGCCAATTGGGATGGATATTACTGGAATTAGGACTCAGTCTATACAGGTTAGCAATCTGGCCTGGTCTTTGGCACCCCCTAGAGGACAGTTTTATTCCCAAATTAGGGTGTTGGGAAAACAAATCCTAAATAAACCCTGTCTCATGAAGGGACTGTCAGCCACAGAAGAGCTCTGGACCACTGCCCACTGTTCACCTCTCCACTGGCAGTGTCCTCACAGTCTGCACATCAGGGCAACATCACCAGCTCAAACCCCATTTGGGGTTTGGGCTGTCTCGTCCTTCTAGGCCTAGCCAGGTCTGGTAGCTGATCTGGGCTCCCTCCTGATCCTCCTGTCACTGGGTTCTCACAGGCCTAAGTGGGAGACTCCTGCTGGCCCCTCTTGGTCTCTCTGTGGAGGCCTCGCCTTTCCTAAGGGAGACGTTTCTCTTAGGACAAGGTCAAGGTTCCTCCTTTCCTTCTTGGACCAGGATTTCCCTGCAAATATGGCTTTTGTGTTCTCTGTACTCTCAGACTGGGGGCCAGGAGGACAGGCTGGGTCTCTCCTCCCTAAGGACTGGCGCAGCATCACCTCCACCCCTCCACCGAGCTTTGATCTTCAGAAGTTCTTACGTCCAGTTCCAGTTCTGCATAGCTCTTCCCAGACTTGGGAATCAGGAGCCTTTGCAACCTTCCATGGGTCTGGACCCCGGGAGCTGTGACCTCAGGCTCTGGCCCCAGAGACAGGCCCAACCCTTGACTTGGAAGACAGAGTCCCAGAGTGCTCACCAGGAATTCCACATCTTCCCTCATGAGGGCTGCCTCACATCTCTGGCTCCATGGTGCCACTGGCAGAAGGAGGGATGTTATTTCGGGCAGTGTGTCTGGACTTGGCTCAAGTGGCATGGGCCAAAGCCCTGCCCTACTGACTTCTGCCCTGGAAAAGCACAGCAGCCCTCAGCCTCCCCTCCCCACTGGGGCGGGCTGAGAAGAGGCGGGCTCTAGGCTGGGGACACAGACAATAGAAGTGAGCCAGGGATACTCATGGAGGAATGAGATCAAGACCTGCTTTAATTGTGGAGCCTCCAAGGAAGAGCCTGAGAGGTATAAAGGCACCTCAGCAGAGTAAGGGGGTTCTTGGTAGGGTGGGACTAGGGTGGCCTCCTCAGGGCACAAGCCACTAAGAGCTATGGCCTTGGGACCATTCAGGAAAAGGTCGGACTGTTGGGAGAAGGCGTCTGCTGGAGTAAGGCTTGGCTTTTTGTTCAAGGTCAGTCCTGTGTTGCTGTGTGACAGGAGCACATCCCACCCTCACCAGGCCTCAGTTTTCTTATCTATAAATTGCCGTTGAGAGGACCAGACTGCCTGCCTGGAGCAGAGACTGCTTTTTAAATTTTTTTATTTTTTAGCTGTAACAGGGATCTAATTTATGACCTTGTGCTTGTAAGGCAGGAGGCGGTGCCACTGAGCTTCATTCCTGGCCCTGGAGCAGAGATAGGGAGACAGTGCTGACACTACCCACAGCAGAGCACAGGGATGTTGCCAGTTAGTTAAGGAAAGCATTTATTGGCAAAGTGCAGTTCTGCGAGTGGCTCCACAGTTTGAATGCCAGTGGCTCTCAGCCGGTGATGTTCCAGCTCTGGGAGTGTGTGTGCCTAGAGTCCTTGGCCCTTCGTATCTCAGCTCCAGAGCTGCATGGTGGAGCTACAGGCAGCTATCTGGGGCTCTTCTTAGCAGCTTCTGTTAATGACTGAGGATCCCTGGCAAATGTCGCTGATCTCTGGCAGCTGTTGCTGCTGGTTGTCACTAGATGCCACCTACTGATGCTGGGTAGGTCAGCCCCTACTGCAGCGGGACTGCTGCTGCTTGATGCTGGTCGCCGCTGATTACCGCAGGTTAACATCACCACAGCATCTCTACTAGGTGCTGCTGGTCTCCAACTGATCTTCATCAATCTCTTTTTGCGGTGCAGGGACCTTGTGGTTACAGGCAGGCAGCAGCATCACTGAGCTAAATCCCCAGCCCAGGCTTCGCTGACTTCTGCCTGAGGTCTCTGGAACTCCTCAAGACTAGCAACCTTTAGTGTTCACAGCTCTTTTCAAAGCTATCCACTCTCTCCATACTACTTGCCATAAGAATCTAGAGTAGCTTTACAGAATGTGTCAAGCTGTCCTGCCAGAGAAATAAATTAGAGCAGATTTACAGAACACTGGAGAGGAGCTTTATTAGACAAGGCTTGTACTGCAGCTAGCTGTTGGTGAGTGAAAGGGAAAGACAGTCACTGCGTCACACAGAGACCCAAATCAACCGAAGAAAGGCGAGGAAGGTGATTTATATAGCAGTAGCAGGCCTGCGATTGGTCCAGATTTCAGCCTGGTGATTGGTCCATATTCGCGCCTACTGATACAAGCCTACTGATTGGTCCAAATTTAATTCTGCTGTTTGGTTCAAATGAAAGTTGCTGCAATCAGGGCAGATATCTACAGTTGGTGCGAGGTGCCCAGCATAGTCACAGTTGTACTGGCGACAACTGGGGAAACATGGGAAAAAGAG
>PVIC010035791.1:0-12645 GCA_004025085.1 Thryonomys swinderianus
CATCATTATTATTGATCTTATTGCTGTTAAACACAGCATTATTACTGTCAGTGTTGTTAGTCATCCGTGTCATTATGGGGTTTGCACACCCCCCTGGCATATTTGATTTAAAAATATTCTTTAGGGACGGGTATGTAGCTCAGCAGTGTAAGCGTCTGCCTGGCAAGTGTGAGTCCCTGGGTTTGACTCCTGGTACCAGAAAAAACCCAGTTCTTGTTGTTAGGCACACTGTCATGCCCGGTATACAGAGGGTGCAAGTTCAAGGCCAGCTGGGTAACACAGGGACCTGTCTCAAAAAAATAAAGTTGTGGGCTGGGGATTTAGCTCAGTGGCACTGTGGCTGCCTGGTAAGCACAAGGTCTGAAGTTTGATCCTTGGTATCCAAAAAAGAACAAAAAGGTCCTTTGAGTTGTATTATGAATGTTTATAAAAGTTTACAAGCTGTTGGGCCGGAGATTTAGCTCAGTGGTTCCAGTGTCTGCCTCGCAAGCACAAGGCCCTGAGTTCGATCCCGGTAATCACATACAATGCTGGGCATGGTGACTCACGCCCACCAGCAATCAATACCACATACCACAGTGCTGGGCGTGGTGGCTCATGCCTGTCATCACAGCACTCGGGAGGCAGAGGCAGGAGGATTGCTGAGTTTGAGGCTTGCCTGGGTTACATAGTGAGCTCAGGGCCAGCCTGAACTACAAAGTGAGACCCTGTCTCAAAATAAAAAAAGTTTACAAGCTGTGTCTATAAAATCTTGAGTATAGGTTTCTAGGTTATGAAAATTGGCAAATATAAAAGCTATAAATTACGAGAAACTCTTGGATATAGTTTGCTGTTATCCCTGGCTACCTGAAAGGGCTGTGCAAGAATTTCCTGCAGCCCGATGGCTCTGATCAGGTTCCAGGAAGGTCCCCAGGAGTATTTGTCGAAACTGTGGACACTGGCAGTGCCATAGAGCACAATTCGGCAGAAAGCAGTTTAATTTAGTTCTTTTTTGGTGGTGGTGGTTTTTATGACGCTGCCTGCAGGGAAGGAGAAACAAAAGCGTTATGAAAATAAAAAGCAGATTACACCTTGCTTAATATTTAAGATTTGTTTTCCTTTGTAAATGAAAGGAGAAGGGGAAAAGAGGAGAAGTGCGAATCAGAGTGGGAGAAAGAAGTACTGTTTGGCGGGATCCTTCAGAATCGTCTCCTGAGCGCTCTCTGGATGGTGCCGTGTTTGCTGCGCGTGCTGTTTCCAAAAGGGAATTCTCTGCTGAGACGTTTGGAATTTGTGGGCTCAGAACAGCTTTACGATTCTTAGGAATTTGGGAGCCATGGGCCTGGGAGGAGGCAGGCTGAGGTCACTTTGGTCTCACCCTACGCGCCTTTCCGTGTCTCCTTTCTGCCTATTTCTTCGTTGGTAGCTCAGGAGGCACCTCCTGCCCAGTACTCTGGCCCCTGGGGATGCCCAGCTGCTGCCGACCATGTGAGCGGTAGCTACGCAATCCACGCTACATGCTGAACATTTGGTACAAAAAAGTGAAATGTCTCATTGATAATTTTCACAAGGTTTATAAATCCAAGTAATAGTACCTTTACTTTGAGGATAGCAAGTTCAATCAAATATGAAAATTGATTTCACTGTTTTTTTTTTTTTGTTTGTTTGTTTGTTTTTGAGACAGAGTCTTGCTTTGTAGTTCAGGCTGGCTCTGAGCTCACTATGGAGTCCAGGCAAGCCGCCGCGAACTCAGCAATCCTCCTGTCTCTGCCTCCCGAGTGCTGGGATGACAGGCGTGAGCCACCACGCCCGGCAATTTCACTGGTTTTTTGTTGCTTTTTAAAATGCTACTGGAAGATGTCCATTGTACATTGCTGTACTTACGGTAAACTTAAATGTGACACTTTAATTTCCTGAGTTGTCACTATTTTCGCCTTCTCTGGGGAATGAATCTGGAGCTGGGAAATTGAATTTTTCCTTCACTTTTACTTTCTGCTTTGAATGATCTGCCCAGGGCCAAGAGAGTGGAGCTTCCAATTACCCACTGAACGGGGATGTTCCATTTGTTTCTTTAACATAAGATTGGACTCTAGCTGGGCTGTGTTCAGGAACCCCTGTAATCCCTGTATTTGGAAGCTGAGTCAGGAGGATTATAAGTTCAGGGCAAGACTGGACTACATAGCAAGACCGTGCTTGTCTCAAAAAACGAACAAACAAAACCCAAAACCCACAGAAGAATGGACCCCTCTTTTAATGGGTTGTTTGGTTCTGAAAGGCATTCAGAATTTTCTTGAATTGACAGGGATATTCTGTACATCTACTCAACATGTAACTCCTTTGTCTGTTTATAACTTTTCAGCCATCTCTTTTTGGATTTGTTATATTTAATTTTTGTATCTGCCTTTAAAATGCCATATAATACATAATCTGTGCATCAATTTTTTTTTTTTTTTTTGGCGGTACCAGGGATCGAACTCGGGCCCTTGTGCGTCCAAGGTCGGCACGGTACCACTTGAGCTAAATCCCCAGCCCCTAGTCTGTGTTTTTGAAATGGTTAAACGTCATGGGTGGTATCATGCATTCTCATGATTCGGCCCCAGCTTCGGGGGCGCCCTCTCCCTCCGCGTTTCTCAGGTTCTGGGTTCCTGTGCATCCCGGGAAATCTGCCCAGAGTGCGCCTGTGGCTTCCCTCCCCCTCGCCGCTACTGTGCTCACTGCTGGTGCTTTTGTCACGGACTTCTTCCCGCCTTGTAACTGCTGGAATATAGCAGTGGTTCTCTAACGAGACTTGGTCCCTTGTTAGTGTCTGTTGTGTAAATGGAATGCTAAGAGTTCACGATGGCGTCTTCGGAGGCTTCTCACTGTCCGGGAATGCGCGCTGTCTGTTTTCCGTCATTCTAATCTGATTTGCCCTCTCCGGGCCTTCTCTTTTTTTTTTTTTTTTGCTTTTTGGAGACAGGGTCTTGCTTTGTAGTTCAGGCTGGCCCTGAGCTCACTATGGGGCCCAGGCAAGCTGCCGCGAACTCAGCAATTCTCCCGTCTCTGCCTCCCGAGTGCTGGGATGACAGGCGTGAGCCACCACGCCCAGCATTATATGTGGTAACCGGGGATCGAACTCAGGTCTTTACGCTTGCGAGGCAGGCGCCGGAACCACTGAGCTAACCCTCCGGTCTCCGGGCCTTCTCTTAACAGGTGTAAGTCGGAACTGGAGAGGAGCCAGCAGGCGGCGCAGGCCGGGGACTCCGCCTCCCTGAGCGCGTGCAGCACGCCGCAGAAGGTCTCTGTCCCTCCGCTCACGCCGAGTCAATATTACAGTGGTAAAGGCTCTTTTTCCTGGGGTACAAACAGCTCCTTCCTTCCTTGAGGTTTTAGCTCTGGGAAAGAAGTGAATGAATTCGGCTTTGAATTCAGCTTTCAATTTGGATATTTAGAAAGAT
The DNA here is from genome assembly GCA_004025085.1 of Thryonomys swinderianus. Lineage (NCBI taxonomy): Eukaryota > Metazoa > Chordata > Mammalia > Rodentia > Thryonomyidae > Thryonomys > Thryonomys swinderianus. The sequence goes on from PVIC010035791.1 coordinate 3,417, forward strand.
GTAGCTGCATGTGGGTATTCATTTGCATGTCTTTGGGATTATGTCGAAGCACTGGGGATAAGCCTTAAGAAGGACTCTCGCCTTCTGTGGTGGTTTTTATTATGAGACATGGTCTCACTTTGTTGTTCAGGCTGGCCCTGAGCTCACTATGTAGCCCAGCCAAGCCTGGAGCTCAGCAATCCTCCTGCCTCTGCCTCCCAGTGTGAGCCAACATGCCCGGCATTGTGGTATGTGGTTACCAGGGATTGAACTCAGGACCTTGCACTTGCCAGGCAGATGCTGGAACCACTGAGCTAAATCCCTGGCCCTGTGGTGGGTTTTAAAAAAGATTCAGTTTCAGTAAATTCAAAACACCTATGTATCTATGGAACTCCATATTTGAGTAATTTGATCAGCATTTTGACCTGTTTCCTAAACCTTTCTGCTTCACCTTCTACAAGCATTTGTAGACCATTGCAGTTATTGTTGGTATCTGAATTTTCTCCCCAAATCACTGATTAGAAATAAAACTAGATTTCCTTGTCTGTGTCAGGTTCCAAGTATGAAGACCTTAAAGAAAAATATAATAAAGAAGTTGAAGAACGCAAGAGATTGGAAGCTGAGGTGAAGGCCTTGCAGGGTAAGGTAAGTGCTCTGCGGGCCCTGTAAGAGAAGGTGCCCTTCCACGCCTCAGAAGCATGTCGGCTGTGGGAGAGACTGAGGCAGAGCAAAGTCCCCTTTACTCTTTTCTTTTTTTTTGAGACAGGGTCTCGCTCTGTAGTTCAGGCTGGCCCTCAGCTCACTATGGAGTCCAGGCAAGCCTTGAACACAGCAATCCTCCTGCCTCTGCCTCCCGAGTGCTGGGATGACAGGCGTGCGCCACGCCCAGCCCCCTTTACTCTTGTAGAGCTGACAGGGTTCTTGAAAACTGAGAAAAACTTGCCTAACTCTGTGGTGATTCCTCTTTAGTTTTTTTGTTTTGGGTTTTTTTGAGACCAGGTCTCACTCGTAGTCCTGGCTGGCCTTGAACTTGCCGTGATCCTCCTGCCTCTGCCTCCCCTGTGCTGGGATCACAGGGATGTGTCACTGCACCTAGCACTTTCTGGTTTTACAACTAGGTAGCAATGGTCTGGGGATTTAGTTCATGTGGTACTGTACCTGTCTGAGAAGCACAAGGGCCCAAGTTCTATTCCCAGTACTGCCAAGAAAAAAGCAAAAATAAAAAAATAGCAGGGAGGAGTTTGATCCTCGTAATGAGGTGTTGACTTTAGAGGAGAATGTTATGAACACAGTTTCCTCAGTTCTTTTAAATAAGCTGCCAGTTCACTTGGGAGGCTGAGGCAGGAAGATTGCTGAGTTCAAGACCAGCCTGGGCTACATAGTGAGACCCTGCCTCAAAAAAAAAAATGCATCTGGCCATGGTTTTCCACTCTGTTTTGATAGCAGGGAAAAGTGTGTGAAAAGGTGTAACACTGACGAAATTTAAAAAATACAGGTTTCTAGAACTGCTACTAGTTTAGGCGTGGACCCTGAAAATTCCTGTTATCTATTCAACTTGTACCGGTTTGTTCATATGATGGTACTTCTTAAAAAAAAAAAAATCCCGCTTTGGAATTTAACAAAGCCTTTCTCTGTACATGGAAGCTGCGTGGAACAGTCCCGCCCCCAGGCGGCTCCCCACGGCCCTTTTGTTTTGTGAAGGACAGCGTGAGTCCCCTGGACCTCCGCCCTCCGCCCGGAGCGGGCAGTGTGCTCGCTGTGGCGAGAGTGGTGTGGAGTGTGGTGCGGCTTTAGCGCCGAGCCTGGACCTCTGTCAGAGTGAACGGAGGAGGAACAGTTCAAAAGCAGCGCAAGGCGCTCATTGCAGAATAGAAGACACCTGGAATGGCTGTGTGTGTGTGTGTGTGTGTGTGTGTGTGTGTGTGTGTGTGTGGTGTGTGTGTGGCAGCAACCAAGTCTTGAAAGAGTTCTTTAGCTAAAATTCGATTTTGATTCACCGTGCGAAGTTTCAGGGGCTGGGGGTGACCGAAGACGGGCAGACGGGCAGAGGAGAGCCTGGGGGGAAACCACTCCGGGACGGGAGCTGTCAGCGAGTGCTGGGGGTGTGCGGGCTGCGCCCGGACCTGAGACTCGGCCCTTCCTGAGTAGGGGGGCCCTAGTGATGGCGGCGTGGCCCTCCACGGCCGGGAGAGGCCCCTGGCTGGGACTCCGGACGCCACGGTTCCCCGGGTGTGATGAACATCCTTTCCTGGTATTTGGTCATGGCTTATATTTCATTTGAAAATAAATAGCATTGGTGCCCGGAGATTTAGCTCAGTGGTTCTGGCGCCCGCTTTGCAAGTGCAAGGTTCTGAGTTCGATCCTGGTAACCATATATAATGCAGGGCGTGTTGACTCACGCCCACCAGCCATCAATACCATATGCCACAGTGCCAGGCGTGGTGGCTCACGCCTGTCATCCCAACACTCGGGAGGCAGAGGCAGGAGGATGGCTGAGTTCGAGGCTTGCCTGGGCTCCATAGTGAGCTCAGGGCCAGCCTGAACTACAAAGTGAGACCCTGTCTCAAAAAAAAGAAAATAAATAGCATTGGATGTTGAGACTTCCAGAGGGCTCTGAAGGGTTTCTGTTTTTCCAGAGAGCCAGCCAGGCTGTGCCCCAGAGCTCCGTGAGTCACCGCGACATCGCCCGGCTCCAGGCGTCCTCGTCTGTGTTCTCGTGGCAGCAGGAGAGGACCCCGAACCCCCTTTCGTCTCACTCGCAGAGAACTCCGAGTGGGAGAGATTTCTCCGCGTCTCACGTGCTCGGAGAGGAAGAGGCGACTCCCAGTAGATCGATTCTGCGGACGGGGAGAAGGGACGGTCCTGGCCGTTCTCCTCCCCTGTATTGGCTGAAAGGCCAGAATCAAGGTAACTCCTGGAGCTGAGTTCAGTTTAAATTAAATGTCCCCAAGATATTTTCAGAGTCGTTCACACGGAGTATGGATTTTGGGCCTTCCGGGCCAAGTCCCTGGCCGAGGCTGAGAAACATTGCCTTTTTCATAATGATACAGGGCAGCACCGCGTGGGAATGTATTTTTATTGGTGTCAGAAACCTGGGGTCCCGAGCTTTTCAGAGTGATTTCTCTGTGCAAGAGCAGATCGCGCGGGCTGGCTCCCGGGCCCCAGGGGCTCTGGCCCCAGTTCAGACATGCGGTCCGGCTTGTGCTGGCCAGAGGTGCGGCGGGAAGCCCAGACCGGCTCTGCCCGTGTGCCCGCCATCCGGGTGGGCGCACACCTGTGACCTTGACCGCCACCCTGTGCCGTGGCTGGCAGCCCGGCGCAGCCGGTGGTGTTTTGGAGCCTGCCCTGTAGAGTCTGGTGGCTTCCAGCACTGTGATGTATTGAAAATCACCGCTGGTGTGCACTGCCAAGAGCTGTCACTGTGCCAGGCCACTGGGACCAACGTCCTGTGCACGTAGGAAAAAAGCGGAGAAAATCATTGTTAATTTTTTGCTGCCCCGGCCTCATCTGTATCGATACCGGACAGAACAGATGCGAGGCGTGATGGAAATAGATGTGCAGTGTTTGAACTAAAAGTGAGCCATTGCGCCGAAAGACACATCGCCGTGTTTTCCCTTCACTTCAGACACCCTCATCCCACCCTCCTTGCCCCTTTCTGAAACAGTTCTGGGCGTCCTCTTTTCTGAGTGTCTCTAAGTGGAATGAGAAGGGAAGCGAGTGCTGAGCGCCCCCTGTTGGAAAGATGCGTCATTTTGTGGGCGTTCAGGGCGATTAAGGATGACCTTTTTTTTTTTGAGACAGGGTCTCACTTTGTAGTCAGGCTGGCCCTGAGCTCGCTGTGTAGCCCACGCAAGCCCTGTTGAACTCAGCAGTCCTCCTGCCTCTGCCTCCTGAGTGCTGGGATTACAGGTGTGAGCCACCACACCCAGCATTGTGGTGTGTGGTTCTGATTGCTGGTGGGTGTGAGTGACCACTCCTAAAGTCGTATCATTGTATGTGGTTACCGGGATCGAACCAGGGACCTTGTGCTTTGCTAGGCAGGTGGTGGAACTGCTGAGCTAAATCTCTGGTCCAACGCGTTTTTTGCTGTAGGAAAGTGTTAAAGGCTAAACCCTCACCGTATTGCTCAGTCACACATTGGATGGATGAGTTTGCCAGAGTGTAAAATCAAGTGGTAACTTTAACCAAAGGTATTATATCTGCTGCAGCCTTTGTAAGATGTGGTTTGTGGTTTTAGAGAAGTGTTTCCTCCCCAGGTTTTTCTGTGAAAACCTCAGAGAATCTATTTCTGTTTTCTAGAGAGTATTTGATGACTAATCACAGCAGACATGAAGCACTGAAATTAAGTTCAGATAGTTTCTTTGTTATAGTAAATTATTTAGATTTGTCTCCCTGTAGATTTCAGAATGGAGTAAAATGAGACATAAAATACGAATAGGAGTGTGGTTTCTGTTTGTGATTTAAGAGCTGCGAAGCAAGGTTAACGAGCTGGAGCTTCGTCTGCAAGGACAAGAGAAAGAAATGAAAAGCCAGGCGCACCGATCTCAAGAGCTGCAACTCCAGCTGGAGAAAACAAAAGTGGAATTAATTGAAAAAGACAAAGTTCTGAACAAAAGCAGGGACGAACTAGTGCGAACGACCACGCAGTACGACCAGGCAGCAGCCAAGGTACTTGACTCACCATGAATTACTGAGAAATCTTCTTTTCATACGGTACTTTGCGGAGGGTGTTTTGTCCTTAAGCTTCTAAAACATGTGAGCGACAGGTCTTTGTGAGTATGTCGGCGGCGGTGTTGGTGTCATGAGGCAAGAAGCTGCCTTGGCATCGGGCACGGGTGGAGTCAGCTGGGTCGCAGCCTCCCCGCGAGTGTCGGGCTCACATCCCCGGGCGGTGGGGAGCGAAGCGGGTCTCTTTGCTGCACCTGGCACCACGTGGCACTCAGCACAGGTGTTGGCGTGACGGAGCTTTGAGAGAGAGTTGGGACGTGAGGTTGAATTTAACTGATCCACGTGGACTCTACTTTGATTCCCTCAGATGGGCTACTTTTTAGTTGCATTTCTGCCCAGCCAGGGCTTCCTGTGTATGAGTGACATTTTCACCCTTTTGCATTTCACCTCATTGGTTTCAGTGAGACAAGGTCGACAGATCTTTGTTCTGGAAACATAGTTGATGATTTAAAACAAGGAAAACAGCTTGTCAACTAAGAATTGTGCCTAGGACAGTGCTGACAAGACAGCTCTGACTTCAATGAACCGTTCCTCCAGGTTCTGAAGACTCATTCAATCCTTTCGGGATTTTTGTCTCATCGACTCCAAATCTCCTTAGTGGAGATTCATTTCACCTTTCCTCTTCTTGTCCCTGGTATGAGTTTGTCGGATGTTTTGCTGAAAATCAAATCATGCTGGGTCGATCCCATTCCCTGGCCAGCAGCATTCCGTGTCAGACAGCCTGGAGCCACAGTTCCTGTTCTTGAGTAGACACAGGCTGTGGATAGTGTAGGAGTTGCCCGAGTATTTACCAATTGTTTGGAAGACATTGAGTTCCTATAGAAAGAATATTGGGCTGGCTGCAGGCCTGGAGTCCGGCCCCTTTCACAGGTCAAAAGCACACACCCAGAAACTGAGGAGTCCTGGGCCGTACACTGCAGTGACCACTGAGCTGTTGATACTGAACTTTAGAGTGTGATGGTGTGTGTATGTCACTTAGTGCTTATTATTTATTCACCTAGGGGCTACTTTTATATGAGTCATGTATCGTGGCTATCAGAACGTCGTTAACATCTGTAAACATGAAATATTAAAACTTAGAAAGGGTCTTTTTAAAACTTGAGGAGAAAAGGATTTGTGAGATGGGTGAGTGGCGTGTGCTGTGCTGCAGTTTAAGGAATTGCCAGTAGGTGGCGCCCAGGGCACACTCATCAACTGCTTGCTCCGGTGCTTTTTAAAATATTTTATTTCCCTGAGATTTGTCAGCCATTGTGATTTCAGGCTGCGACTGTCACATCCTCAATATCTAGAACAGTGCACAACATGGAATAGTCACTGAGTAGATATTGCTGAGTTCATTATTGTTATGATCGCTATGATACTTTTCCTTGGAGATCTAAAAACTCCAGGACAACAAGGGTAATAACACAAGTGTCTTCATAGGTGCCCAGGGCAGTGGGTTGATTTGAACCACTGGCTCACAGTTTTACTATTTAAACTTCTGAGTTTGAAAGTTCTCATAGGTACAAAATCATTCCGTCCTTGCTGACCAATTCAAGGTGGGTCCTACATAGGAACGGGTTTTGCTCCTTGAAGAACTGAAGCCTTTTTGTCCCAATCTAATTCTCAAGGATCTTCCTCCGTGTTCAGATACTTTGCTTCGTGGAGTGCTGTCTGTGCGCGGAGGTGGTGGGTTGTTTCTGTGTTGCCCCTGCTGGCTTAGTGAAGATAGGGGTGGTTGGTGTCATGGGGAGTTGGAACTGCCAGACATACAGAGTACAGACACAGCCCCATGGAAAGGAAGCGTTTCATCATTGAAAACTTCCTGCAAAGTCCAGTTCGCCTGAAAGATGCAGGAGAGACCAGGCGCCCCTGATGCTGTAGCCCCTGTGAGCCTCCGCCGAACCACCACCTTTTGACTTCCCTTTCCGATCAAGAGCGTCGGAGAAAGCAGTAAATTAGCCGCTTCAGTTTCCATAGGCGATCGTGAAGTATTGAATTAAATGAGCTAGGGCTTTATATCCTTATGAATATTTCCCATATTCATTCTGAAGTAAGTGCAGTGGTTTTCATGTTCGGTGGACAGTTTCAGACACAGCATTTTGTGAAACACATGCAACCTTACAGCAGATCTTGGAACTCAGATTTCTTCTAAAATACAGACTGGGTACCTCTTTCCTGAAATAACTTTGGGCCGACATGGAATGTTTTTGTTTACTGTTAGTGTGCCACGCTGGAACAAAAGCTGAAGAAGTTGACGGAGGACTTGAGCTGCCAGAGACAGAACGCAGAAAGCGCCAGGTGCTCTCTGCAGCAGAGAGTCAAGGAGAAGGAGCAGGAGCTTCAGGAGGTACCGGACTTGGAGACGGTGCGGAGGGCGGGTCCCCCGGCTCTGGTGCACAGTGACGCTGGAAGGGTTTGCTGATGAGGGGGACTGCTTGTGTATAATTTGGGAAGCTGTGGGAGGGCAGAGACGATGCTTTTGCCCCCACATCTGGATGTAGGTCCCGGTCCAGCTTTGGTTTCTAACCAGCGTGGGGAATTTACTCGGGGCCCGTCTTTCCCGTGTTCTCTGACGTGCTGGAGATTCCGAGCCGTGCAGCAAGGGCTCCCTTTTCCCTGGCCCTGGCCGCGGGCCCGTGATCATTGCTCGACTGGGAGGCCAGCTGGAGAGGTGGCTGAGCCTGCGGCAGGAGCCAGCCGTGAGGGCGGGGATGCCGTCCCGTGGTCCCCAGCCGGAGAGCGGCCTGAGAGCCCAGTCCCTACACAGGCATCGGAACCACTGGTGTCCCCCGTGCGGGGACCCCAGCTCGCTGATGGCCTTTACGTCCCATCCTCTCCAGCTGAAGGCAGTTGGGAGAGGCCGGCGCGGCCTGTGGTTTGGACCCAGCTCTCGTGTGTGTGGTTTCTTGGCCGAGCTGTCTCCATGGCAGCTGGCTGTGATGCTGGACCGTGGAGGGCACAGACGTGAGGCTGGGAGGAGGCGGAACTGGGCCGGGTTCCCTGTGGGCCCGGCTCGGGGTGACTGCCGGCCACTAGCAGGTGGCCGGCGTGGAGGGCACGGCATGGCCTGTGGGTGCCAGAGCCTGGTGGCTGTGCCACGTGACGCACCTGCCCGCTGTTCTAGGAGCTGTCCCGGCAGCAGCGGGCCTTCCGGGCACTGGACCAGGAGTGTGCACAGGCGAAAGCCAGGCTGACCCAGGAGCTGCAGCAGGCCAAAAACGCACTCTGCGGCCTGGAAGCCGAGCTGGACAAAGTAAGAGCTGGTGATGGCTCCCTCCCTGGGGTCCCCTGGGTCTCTCGCACACTCGTCTTCTACCGTCATAAGGAGCGATTTTTTAAAAACCCAATACATAAAAATCATACCTGTAACAGAGTATCACATCATGTTCCATCCTTCCATATATTGTGCAATCTATAAATCAAGTTAAATAGGGCCAGGCGAGTTAAACGTGCCTGTAAACCCAGCCCTTGGGAGGCTGAGGCAGGAGGATCGTTGCGATTTTGAGGTTAGCCTGGGCTGGGTAAACTGGGAGACCCGGGAGACCCTGCAGCTTTCTGACATGCGCAATGGCCTGTTACTGATAGTGACCCAGTGCGCAGGCGCCCCCAGGACTTCCTGTGGCTCTGACTGCGGCCTCGCTGCCACCCAGCACCCCCCCCCCCCCCCTCGCCTGTGAGCCTCTTGGCTTGCAGCTTCTGTGAGATCCGCTATTTTATTTATTAATTAGTTTATTTTTATGTATTTTTGAGACAGGTTCTTGCTTTGTAGTTCAGGCTGGCCCTGAGCTCACTATGTGGCCACAGGCAAGCCTTGAACTCAGCCATCCTCCTGTCTCTGTCTCCCGAGAGCTGGGATGACAGGCGTGAGCCTCCACGCCCGGCACTGTGGTGTGTGGTTACTGGGGTCACGCTCAGGACCTTGCGCTTGCCGGGCGGGTGCCAGAACCGCTGAGCTAAATCTCCAGCCTGAGATCTGCTGTTTCAGATCTCACTACCAGTCATGATTGTGTCGAGGAACAAATGTCTCCTCGCTTCCCTTTCATCGACAGTCTCTCGGGTCTCTCCTCCTCTGGAGACGGGTCGGCAGCTGGTGCTTGGGAGTCAGTCGCTGGGGGAGCTGTCCCAAGTCACCTGTGCCCCGTTTGCAGGCGCACAGAGTCTTACCCATTTAAGACCCCAGAAACAGTCTCTCGCCCAGATCTGGCTTTCCCTGTGCCACCTCTGTGACGCTGACGTACCTGCCGTGTTCCCACGGGGCCTCCCGAGCTGGGGACATGGCCGCCCTTCTCACCCTGCCCGTGGGGGTCACAGAGGCCCAGCTGCTTCTCGCACCTGCCCCTCCCTGGCTCCCTCGGGCCACGAGTAGCAGTTCTGTTCTTCCCAAGAGCCCAGACCTCCGCGTCCTCTTCACTCCTCTTGACTCGTCCCGGATCTTTCTGTGGCTTCTGTCCCAAGCCTCACCTCTGTCATCTGTGGCGTAGATGGGCTCACAGCCTGTTCTTCCATGGCTTGAGCTTGTTATGATTTATGAATAATTATT
>PVIC010035792.1:0-18930 GCA_004025085.1 Thryonomys swinderianus
AACAAAAGAGAAAGCAAATATGAATTCTGAGAACTCCAGCAGCATCCAAAGTTCTACAAGTCTCTTGGGTTATTAAAGACTGTTTTGAATTAATATATGTGTGGGAACTGAATTGTGGGAGCCAAGATAAAAGAGATTTCAGAGGCATGTTTAACAGAGTGAATTGAAGGAGAACTGTTTCAGAGTGTTTCTCTTGTTTTTCCTGCATGGTCCCTTTGACAAGATTTGCTGGTTTCCTCCAGGTATATCAGTGCACCACAAGCTCTGTGCTTGCCTGACAAGTTCAAGATAGTATTTAATGACCAACTGTCCTCAGGCATCTACTGCTGTAGCTCCTTATGTGAGGCTCCAGCACCATTGCAAATTCGTGTCATGGAGGCGACCTCCTTGCCTTGCGGATTCTCCTAACTGCTTAAAGGTCAAATCAGCCCCAGGAGGTGGACTTCCGGCACATGTCTGCGATGCTTCCAGGTTAGCTCCAAACAGAAGAATAGCTCACTAACCTCCCCAAGTGCGATTAACTCTTACACATCCTAGAAGACGCCTCCCATGCGACAGAACTAAATCATATTGTATGAGAAACACTTTTCCATACATAGCTGTAAGAGAAGCAAGGGAATATAACATGTACATGATTTTAGGGGTGAATAGGTATCCAATGAATTGAAAGTGTAATTGAAATAAAGGTACATGCTTACTGGATCTCAAGCCCACAGGATAACCCTTCCCTGTATTTCTTGCACATGTATGTCATCTCAAGAACTTCAACACTTCTCTTTTATGAAATAGGACTTCCATGTGTTAGTATCCTGGTCAAAGTCATGGCTCATTGGTAGTGTGTAAAGTTCCTCAGCCTATATCATTAGAGGGTATCACATATTTTTTGTTAAGGAATGTAGTAAAATTATATTTAGTAAAGGGAAAAATAAAGTGTGTGGTAGCCACTGCTCAAGAGAAAATTTCATATCTCATGGAAGAGCAAACCTTTTTGTGACAAAAGAGTATATCTGTTCATTGGCTCATCTAGCTGTAGTAAGTTTCATTTTCTAGAAAGTTCCTAAACCTTTAATTCCAAGGCTTTATCTAAGCCAGCCCTGTTTTCAGCTGGTACAAGTTTTCACAGTCTGATTTCTGCTAATACTAGTTTAGCAGCTTGAAATTGGATAACTGCTATCAATCAGGTTAAAGGAAAGTGTTCATAACACAAACTAAACTCAAAGTTATGTCTTTTCTGTAACCATTATCTTGCAAATACCACCAAAAATGAGGTGATATTTTTCTCAGGATTCAGAAACTGTATCTCTTCCAACAAAGAAATCACACATGGTCAGTGAGGAAGTGAAGACCTAACATACTGGCTTATTATTTCATTTTTATCTTACTTGCTAACATAAAGAAAACATGAACAAATTTCCATGTCAAAGTTGTACTTGGGCATCTGGTACAACCATAGGTTGTCTATTAAAGCAGTTCAGAACTTCTCATGCCCAAATATTCCTCTCTGGAACACTGGCTATTTTTAATTCAAAGAACTCAAAAAACAGTAGATGCAAGATAACATTTTGACCTTTTTACTCATTTTTATAAGTCAAGAGATAGAACTCCCATTTAAAAAGTATTCCTTCTTATACCAAAGAAACAGAATAGAAACCTTAATATTATAAAAAGGAAACTGAGACTGAGGAAAATCTGTACAAAAACACCTTGGAAAATTAAGCCTTATCTTCATGATTACTTTTTCATTGTCATCTTTACCCACAATTCCCATGTCATGTCAATTTTTCAGAGTTTACTGTTGTGGTCTAGTTTAGTTTGAAAGTATCCAAAATCATCTATGATACTGAGTTTTAATATCCTTGTGAAGGTTCCTTGTTTTAAATAATTTTTTATACTTTTCTACTCAAATTATTTTTAATTGAATTCGAGGCAGTGCGAAAGACAAAAGCTGTTATCAGAGATAATGGCAGAAAACTTCACAGGAAAAGAATTGGACATATAGAAAGATGAGGCCTATAGGACTCCAAAACACCATGACAAAAATGTCTACACCTAGACATATAATTATCAAGGTTCCAGATGCACAACAAAGGAATGAAATACTGAAAACAGTGAGAGAAAGGAAGAAAAACACCTACAAAGGGAAGCCCCTTAGATTCACAGCAGACTTTTCAACACAAACACTCAGTGCAAGGAGAGCCTGGAGGGAAGTGTTTCAAGCATTTTAGTCTTAAATAGTCAAAATGAGCAAACTAATATACAAAATGACATTTTACGTCTCCTACACAAATGATAATAGGTTTGTCTAAATTCAACAGTATTCTGCCAAACTTTGAGGGGATGATACAGGCCTGTAATCTCAGCAGTTGGGAGGAGGCAGAGGCAGGAAGATTGCCATGAGTTCAAGGTCAGCCTGTGCAACTATGTTATAAGTTCAGGGCCGATCTGAATGACAAAGCAAGACCCTGTCTCAAAGAACAAACGAATAAAGGAACAGTCAAAAACAGATACAAGAATAAATTGAGGGCCGGAGATTTAGCTCAGTGGTTCCGGCGCCTGCCTCGCAAGCGCAAGGACCTGAGTTCGATCCCGGTAAGCACATAGAATGCCAGGCGTGGTGACTCAAGCCCACCAGCAATCAATATCACATACCACAGTGCTGGGCGTGGTGGCTCACGCCTGTAATCCCAGCACTTGGGAGGCAGAGGCAGGAGGATTGCTGAGTTCGCGGCGGCTTGCCTGGGCTACATAGTGAGCTCAGGGCCAGCCTGAACTACAAAACGAGACCCTGTCTCAAAAAAAAAAATAAATAAATAAATAAATTGAACATTTGGATTTTTAAAAAATAAACTGTAGTAGCATTATTATTATTATTATTATTAATTATTTGTGACTTTTTAAAATATCAATAATTATATCAGTAATGTTTAAAATAAATATGTACATGTATATTTTAGGTGTATGTATATTTTATGAATTTTCATTTCTAAATTCCATGATATCAATATGGACAGAAAATGTATATTCAGTGGGATAAAGTTTATATGGTGTATGTACATGGCCAGAAGTATAAAAATAATAAATGCATCCAGTATTGTTTTAGAAATATTTATAATTGAGTAGCTGGAATGGGTGACTTCTATCTTTTTATTGAAATGTGCTGCACTACATAATGAATACATACTTGTGCAGAGCTAGTACATATATATATAACACATATTATATATATTTATCCTTTTCAACCCCCTCACTTTTCCATCAACCTTTTGTTGGTTCTCTTTCCTTTGGCAAAATACTCGCTTCCCTTCTTATTTTATTTATTTATTTATTTTTGCTGGTACCTGGGATCCAACTCAGGACCTTGCAGTTGCCAGGCAGACAAAGTGTTACTAAGCAACACACCCAGCATCTCCTATTGTCTTTTACTTTGGCGTTCACTTCTATTTCAGGTTTCCCATCTAAGAGGAGTCATGACATATTTAAGCTCATGTATATGATTTGCTTCCCACTGTGATCTCAAGGTGCACAAATTTTCTTGTAAATGATCAGCCTCGTTATTCTTTATGGTGGCACAGCACTCCATTCTGTATGAATGTATTATTTTCTTTATCCATTCGATAATGGACATATAGTTTGCCTTCAGATATTATGAAATGAGGGCTTAGTTTTAGCTCAGTGGTGTTGCACCTGCCTCACAAGTGCAAGATCTTGAGTTCAACTCCAGGTACAAGCAATAAAAAAGTACTACCAAAAAAATGCTTGTATGGGATATGGGTAAAAATGAGAATTAACTTGTGGCATATACTGGTACAAATTTCCCAATGTTATATGTGATTTTGAGATGTATATAAATTATACCAATAAAGAATTCAATTAAAAAAATGCTTGTATGTATTCCACTGTAGGTGGAATATACATGTACATAATGAATACATACTTGTGTAGAGCTAGTACTACCTTCTGTAGGTATCTATTAAGTCCATTTATTAGACAATTTGATTCAACTTTAACATTTCATTGTTGAATTTTTGCCTAGATGTTCTAGTTGTGACAGTAGTATATTGAGTTTCTCCATTGCCATTGTGTTGGTATTTATCTGATCATTTATATACGATAGTATTTGGTTTGTGAATTTGTGTGGGTTATTCTTTGGTTCATATATGTCTATAATTGTTATTTCTTTGTGTTTGTTATCTTAATAAGTATTTACTAACATTCTTTGCCTGTTCTGGGCTTGAAGTTTGCTTGTTTGAGCATGAAGTCATTTAGTGTAAAAATGAGTTACCTAGTCTGACTTGTTATGGGGTTTCTATTGCATGGAACATTACTCTCAACCTTTGATTTTTTTTTTTTTTTAGTCTGTGAATTTCACTTCATATTAAATGTGTTTCTTCTATACAGCACTCCATTGGGTTTTGTTTCTTGACTCACTATGCCAATCTATAATTTTTTATTGGAGTTTGACTTCATTCCTATTGAAAACTAAGAGAGAAATATATTGATTCATTCTTGTCACTGAGTTATTTTCCTCTTGCTTATTCCCTTCCCTTTCCTTAATACACCCCTGATTTTCCATATTCTCCCTATTCGACATTTTGGCATAGTTTTCTCCATTGTTTTTTTCTAGGATATTCTTGAGAAATTTTGTAGCACTTGTCTAATGGTGATGAATTTCTTAAGGTTCTCTTTGCCATGAAAATATATTGTTTTCTTTATTGAGTTTATTGGTGCATTTTAGGTGTACAGTATGATCACACTCATCACTGAGAATTTGTACTTGTAAATGATTTATTCTGTTACTTTTCCCATTCCCTTGTCATCCCTTCTCCTTCTCTATCCCTCCTATATACATAGGCTTTGCTTTCTTTTTTCTTTTTCCCATCAGATTTTTTCCTTCCCCTGCCTCCTTCAGTACACTTACCCTCTGCACAATTTCACAATTCCTATCATACATTTTTATTCCATTTATACCTTCACATTAGAAAAACGATATATTTTTTTAAGTTAACTCTATTATCTGATGTGTTAAATATTCTTCATTAAGCACTTTGTAGATCTGATCTTAAAAAACATCTGGTGTCCCTTTGAACAATTTAGTTGTGTGTTTTTTGATCCCCTCCCCTTAAATTCCCCATAGACCTGCTTTGGATGTGTTTGGCATTTCTAGAGGCATTTTACCTTTTAATATTGTGTCTTCTCACGTTGGTATTTTTTTTTTTTTTTGAGACAGGGTCTCGCTTTATAGTTCAGCCTGGCCCTGAGCTCACTATGTAGCCCAGGCAAGCAGCCGCGAACTCAGCAATCCTCCTGTCTCTGCCTCCTGAGTGCTGGGATTACAGGCATGAGCCACCACGCCCAGCACTGTGGTTTGTGGTATAGATTGCTGGTGGGCATGAGTCGCCACGCCCAGCATTGTATGTGGTTACCGGGATTGAACTCAGGACTAGCGCTTGCGAGGTAGGCGCCAGAATCGCTGAGCTAAATCTCCGGCCCACGTTGGTATTGCTTTTATTTTGCTTTGTTTTGCTTTCCTAAGGTTTATAGATGATTGTAGTGGAAATGGTTTGTTGCTATTATGAAGGTCTCTCTACTTTTAGTCTGTTTTTCAGAGAGGAACATGAGATGTATTTACTCAGTGCCCAGTTCTTTGGAAATGGACCACAGCGTTGTCATACACAAAGAGAATCTCATTATTGGCTTTCAGGGAAAAACCTACTAGTACTAATAACTTAGACACTAAATCAGCATCAATAACATCAAAGAAAAAATGGATATCGACATACACTCAAATAATATATGACTCATAACCATAGAAAAGAGATCTATTAATCGTAGTATGAACAATAAGCCAAAACAAATATCGATGTACAAAAATATCTACTAAATTTAACAACTGCATTTCCACTAATAGAAAATAATTCAACAGTAATAGCATAAAGTTAATTATTTAAAGATGAATGAAGCTTAAATTTATACTACTAGAGTGTGTAGTTGAATGATTACAAATTTGAAAAATTAAGCAATGAATGATAAAGAGGAGAGAAAAATTAGTTGAAGGATTTTATTCAGGAATAACAGTAAATTAATAGATTTAGATAAAGGGACAAGAAAGGGATTTTAAAAAAAGAATTAATAGAAAGAATACTAAACAAAAAAAATAGGGCTGGGGATTTAGCTCAGTGGTTCCAGTGTCTGCCTTGCAAACCCAAGGTCCCAAGTTTGATCCATGGTACCCACATACCTCAATACCAGGCCATGGTGACTCAGGTCTATAATCTCAACACTCAGGAGGCAGAGGCAGGAAGATTGCTGAGTTCATGGCTTGCCTGGGCTACATAGCGAACTCAGGGACAGCCTGAACTACAAAGCGAGACGCTGTCTCAAAAAAAAAAAAAAAAAAAGGGCTTTTACATCAGGCTCAAGAAAATCAGCCCGTGAATTCACTTCCAATGTATTATTTTCCATTGAATGTATAGTAACTTATTACTATTAAATTATTATATATTGATCATATACTTGCATAGACTTATGATATAAATTTTTCAATTATACATACACTTAAAATCCACCTAGAATGACAAAATAAGATCCCAAATTAGGAAATAAATGATTTCATTTTGAGTAACCTACACTAATTTAAAAATAAATTGTTTAGCCTTATGTAAAACTTTTGGCCCATAGAATTAAGCTCTTGTAAATGCAATGGAAATGAAAATACTCTTAGAAATATCTGGGCAGGATTCCCAAAGAGGGCTGACATCAGGGAGTTTGTTGTTGTTCTTTCTGTCTCCACCTTTATATTACAAAGTAAGATATGTATATTTTTGAACATAAGCTCTTAACATGGTCGTGTTTGTAGAGGGCCCTTAAAAAAGAAAACACTCACAAGGAGTGATTAAGGAAAATGGCCCATCTTCTAATGATCATCAGATACATTTTGTAACTCAGTGTCACAAATATTAGCCTATTTCCTATAGAAGAATAAATATAACTTAAGACTTCTGTCAGTAATTCTTGCATAACATTTTAATGAATGGTCTTCAAATAATTATAATTGAATAAAACTCTCAGTGAAAAGAAGTTGAAGATAGAAAACTGTTATATTATTATTTTTTAAACTGAATTCTTTATTGGTACAATTTATATACATCTCAAAATCACATATAACATTGGGAAATTTGTACCAGTATATGCCACAAGTTAATTCTCATTTTTACCCATATCCCTACCCACTCCCCCCTCCTCCTCCCCCCTTATACATGCTCTTTTATTCTTTCTGTATCATATTTATTCCTTCCCCTCATCACATTCCCACACCAAGTGTCCTATAGAAATATTCCACTCTATAAAAACTGTCCTACTTTCTAGAACTCATTTGCATCTACAGGTGTTCATGCCAAAGAGAAGATCCAAGAATTGTCTATCTGTGATCTATTGATTTCACTTATTAGTATATCCTCCAGATGTCTCCATTTGCACCTAAATGGATCGATCTTGTCATTCTTTATGGCAAAGTAATACTCCATTTTGTAAAAAAAAAAACACATCTTCTTTATCCACTCTCCAGTTGATGGACATTTGGGTTATTTCCAAGATTGAGCTATAACGAGCTGAGCTGCAAGACAGATGTACACCCTTGTTTATATTATTTTTTTTTACATTTTTAAAAATTTAATTTCCTGGAACATTATATATACCCCACAATTACACTCAGCATTGAGAAATTGTACCAGTATTTGACATAACTTAATTCTCATTTTTCTCCCTCCCCTATCCACATTACAACCCCTCCATACCCATATACACAAGCTTTGCTTCCTTTTTTTAACCATCAATTTTTTTCTTTCCCCTCATTACTTAGTCCTAAGCCCCATTTCCCTTTGAATTTTTATTATTTCACAATATCAATCATGCATTCTAGAACTCATTTGCAGGCTATTTTAATGTAATTTTAGGTTTCAAAAATAAAAGAAAAGGATACAAAGTTTCTTAACCTCTTTGTACAGATTCTTCTATCATTAATATCACCCATCAATATGGTACATTTGCCACAACTGAGCCAATGATGATGATATATTAATAAGTGAATTACACAGCTCACATTTTGACTTACACTTTGTGTTGTATATTATATAGGATTTGAGAAATACATAACGCATGATTGATGTTTTTAAATTCAGAATTAATAAAATAGGTTAAAGGGCTGGAGGGTTAGCTCAGTGGTTCCAGCGCCTGCCTCACAAGCACAAGGTCCCGAGTTCGGTCCCGGTGACCACATACAATGCTGGGCGTGGAGACACGCCCACCAACAATCAACACCACATACCACAGTGCCGGGCGTGGAGGCTCACGCCTGTAATCCCAGCACTCGGGAGGCAGAGGCAGGAGGTTTGCTGAGTTCGAGGCTTGCCTGGACTACATAGTGAGCTCAGAGCCAGCCTGAACTACAAAGTGAGACCCTGCCTCAAAAAAAAAAAAAAAGGTTAAAAATGTTAGAGAGAAAAAAATAAGTATTACATTTATTTGATAATGGTTTGTTACAGCTCCTTTTTAGTACTTAAGCTCTTGATAAACTAGGTTTTGATAAATATATTTTATTTAGTACTGTGTTTGAAAGTCTTAAAGCAGTTTCTTGAATACACCAATAATATTTGTTAAATATAGAAGTGTGAGTTTGAAAACAATTTCTGGATATTCTTGAATTAGAGTTCACATTCTTTAGTGTAAAATATAATGAATGGGTTGGACAAAACATTTTAAACTATGTTTGTATGACTCAACAATTTTGAAATAGCTAGGCATGGTGGCTCACACTGTAATCCCAATGCTCAGGAGGTTTGCTGAGTTCAAGACTTGCCTGGGCTACATAGCGAGCTCAGGGCCAGCCTAAGCTGCAAAGAGAGACCCTGTCTCAAAAAAAAAAATTGAAATAATGAAGAGAACAGAAAAAAAGTTTACAAAGTATGATTGAGTTTATAGAGCATAAACCAAATTAATTCAGATGAAAGAGCATACAAATTTAAGCCTGTCAGAAAATAGTAGAAAACACTAAAAGAATTTAAAAATGTAGTACATATCTCCTATGCTTTGCATCTTGAGTCCATCATTCTTCTATGTGTTCAAGAGTTAATCTCCAGCTTGGTGCTTTTGGTAGGAATTTGAAACTTGAAGAGTTGGGTCCTAGTCAGAATTTTTCACACTTTGGGGAGCATAGCCCTGAAGGTATTCCAAGAATCCTAGCTCCATTCCCATTGCTTTTCTATTTCACTCTGAGTCACTAAAATGGCTGTTTTGTTCCATTATGTACTCACAGCAGGAGGTACTACAGGTAGAGGAAGCACAATGGTCACACTCTGTACACTGGACATCTCACCTATTAGTTATAATGACAGAAACTAGATTTTAACTAACAAAATATACAAGTAGTGTAATATAATGAAACAAGTTTGATAAAGCAGTTAGCTATGTGAGAAATGATACACATAGGTATTCTTAAATTGAATACTAGGAGATGAAGTAAAGTGCTAGAAAGGTGTGGGGAAGGGTTGAGTTAAAAGAAGCATAGACAATACAGAACGCAGGCCTAGAAACTTAGAAATTCTGACAGGTGCTCTGACGAATCCTCCGAATTCCAACCTTGGTCATCTTGGTGTAGATCAGAGCAGCTAATTTTCTACTTCCCAGGCACCTGCTTCAGTGATCCTCCATTTGTTCAATGCAGAGCCATAGGCTCTGGAGACAGGCCTCAACTTCTGCATGTCACACTGTCACTGTCGTATTCCAACAATACAGCATTTCTCTGATACACGATGGACTTTACAGCCAGTAAAACCAAGTGGGTGATTGGGTATAATAGGAAGAAGGTCATTACCATCTTCCGTCTTGACTTGTTGGTCTGTTTTTCTTCATCTGAAAAGGACAGCATCTTGGATTGCCCACTAGTTATGTTAAAAATGAATTATTTAGGAAAGCAATGCAGTCTCACAGGGAATTGTTTGCCAGGTGGTATTGAAACTGAGCATTCTATGGGTCAGAACATCACTCTGTCAAACCAGCTGCTTCTAAATTTTGGAACACATGGTAAAAGGGTTCTGTGAGTGTGAACCTTTGTCTGTATTTTCTTTGTTAAACAATCTGTCCCTTCACCAGACATGCTCTTTTAATAGGAAATCATGGCAATGGATAAATAATACCTTTGGCAAAAGCCTTGTGCGTAGAAACATCATTTCTCTACTGAGGGAAAAAAAAAAGATTTCTTCATGAGATAAAATGTCACATAAAACAATGAGAGTTGTTTATTTTTTGTAATGAGCACACTCCCAAATGACCACAAAATTCTCTTGGGAAGGTATAATAAATATAATTGCTATTATTTTGTAGTGTTCCATTTCAAAAAGAACATTCTATGTGAATACAATGTTTGATATAAACTGTCTTAAATTTAGACAGTAGATGATTTCAACTAGAATGAATCAGACTTGGATATTTCCTTTCATATGTGTGAAGAAACACCTTACGAGGATATCCATTTGTTATATTTAAGTGTATACTGCTCAATTAGTAATTAATACTGATAAAGCTCTAAGGCATAAACTGAAAAGGATAGGTTTTCAATCAATCATAGTTAAATGTAATATTTTGCTTTACCTATAAAAATCACAACAGAGAGTTCATTAGAAGATGGTGTAACCTAATGCTAAACACCATGGAGACAACTCAAAGAATCAGAGATCTACTATGGGTTAGATACTGACACACAGAAAGCAGGAAAGAAATGTATCTGGTGTGTATGAGTCATGTGTGTACACGTGCATATATTATCTACCTCCATAGATCATAGTGCATATATGTGTGTGTGATATATAAATGTGCATATATACATTCTCCAATACCAGACATTTTGCAATCTCTTAGTGCTTCACTTGCATCTGTATATCTCAGGCATCATTGTAACATTGAAATGATTATAGATTGGAATGAATTGGCCTAGCCTGAGACATAACCTTCTTGCTCTGTGTGGTTATATGTAGTCCTCTGCCACTTACTTTCTGTGATTTGTTTATGTCTGGTAGGAAACACTGAGTCCTCGCTGTTTGCTCCCTGCTGTCTGCTTTGTATCCAGCTATACAACTTTATATGATCGTTGAACCTAAATGTATTTGGTTGAGTTTTCAGAGTCTTCTTGGTCAAGTATCATGTCATCCACAAAATAATGATAATTTAACTTCTTCCTTTCTTATCTTTATTTCTCTTGTCTAATTTATCTTGCTAATGTTTTCAGAACTATATTTTAAAAAAGTGCATATGTGGCTGGGCATGGTGGCTCATGCCTGTAATGCCAGAACTCAGGAGGCAGAGGCAGGAGGATTGCTGAGTTCGAGACTTGCCTGGGCTACATAGTAAGCTCAGGGCCAGTCTGAACTACAAAACAAGACCATATCTCAATAAAAATAATAATAACAGTAATAATTTTTCTTAAATATAAATGCATACATTTTTATGTAAAAGTGCTTGTAAATGTGTAAGTTCCAAGCATGTAATATATATGATATGTACAAAGTTATATAGTTTAGTGCATATTCATTAATGAACTATATTTTCTTGCAGGTTAATTCAAATAAATCCAACCTTCACTATACTAAATACTCTACTTTTATAAAATATATTTTAAATTAACAAGAATATCATGTGCATTTTATTTTGGAGATAATACTTTTGAAGGATTTATTTATGTATGCCTCTTTTTTCAATACTGAAAGAAGAAACATTCATTTTCATCTCATAAAGAACAATAAATATAAAAAAGCAAGGATAACAGAGACCTAATGACAAGAATTTTAATCCTGTTTATCAATTATTCCACCACATCCTTCAGTCTTTCCGTGTTAGTGGTAGATCTGAGGTACAAATGTTTCAAGTGTTGAAGGACCTTCACGCTTTTCTAGAAGGAACCCGTGTGAAGGACTTCTGACTTCGCCAGGATACTCTCACTGAAATTTCTAACCTTTAAATTTTCTGAAGCAGTGTCACACTGGTAACATATATTGACTAGTAGAGAGGAAAAGGACTTCAGTTAAAGGATTTCAAGAGAAAGTCTGAAAGACATTTAAAATCCCTATCTTTTGAAGTCAGCTTTTGACTCAGAAAAACAGGGGGGATTACAGCTTTAAAAATGTTCACCAGAAAGTTATTCATCTTGTTTCAGAAAGTCATTAATATTGGACACTACAGTACTACCTGGCATGCATTTATAGCTACCCAGAGAATAGGTTTGGCTTTGCTTTAATCTAAATATCCCTTTTATGTGCTCACAGGTAGAACTTTGGGGAGGTGATTGGGTCTTAGGGGTCCAAAATTTATCAATGGATTAGTACCCTGATGAGTTTATAGCTAGACACAATGTTGGGAGGTGAGGCCTGGTTAAAGCAGGGAGGTCACTGGAGTGTAGCCTGGGATAATCTCCTTCCTTCTTCTTTGGATGTCTCTCTTTGCCCCCTGCTTGCCTACCCTGAGCTATGACCCTCTGCCACCCTGCCCTTCCACACACAGCAGACCAGGGGCTGAAACCCATACAAAGCATGAACCTCCCCTAAATCTCGTCTCCGTGAAGTTTCAAGTGAGGATATTCTGCCTCAGGGATCAATGAGTGAGCAGAACAGCCTTATATTGCTCTTCTTAAGACTCCGCCATTACTTTGCTGATCACCATTTTATTCATCATATTAGTAACTAACTCTATACAGAATTATTTTAGTTTTATTGTCACTTCCCTTTAAGAGAGGAGCAGGTCCAATTAACTTCCTTTGATTGCCAGAAAGAATTGTACTTCAAGCCCTTCCATCTTTAACAGAATTTTTTTTTCTTCCTAAAATCTGTTTAAATTCTTTCACCAGATGCTTACATTCATATTGTGAAGCAATTTTCCAGTCTAGCTTTTGTTTATATTTCAGAATTCCAACTTTTGGCTTTTCACCATCAATGTAGGGATGAAGAAGACTATTAATACTTCAGTGTCACTTCACACTACCCCTGTAGACTTTCTCAGAGCCATTCTTAGTTCTAGGGATTTGCTTTTTTGCCATTTACACAACGGGACTAATATCACTTCAATTTTTAGCAGAACAAAGGTGCCCTCATTTTCCTAACCACCGTTCTGTATACTGTGCCCTGAGACCCACTAATTTAACAAAGTTTTTGTTATTATCTCCAGGGAGCATCTTCTGTGTCTATGTCTACATTGCGAGTGCCTCACCAGGTTTTGTTAGGTCTCAGCTGTATCTTGTGAGAAATTGTACTTCATGAACTCTTGGAACAAAGACAAACAGAAGCATATTTATAAATAAACAAGTTAAAGATAGGAATTCCATCCACCCAAGTGCATCCAGAATCTGGGTTTGACTACTAACATGCTGTAATAGTGTTTCTGTAGAAAATGGGAGGAGGTAAACCAGAATAAGCTTTCCATTAGAAAAGCAGTCTGAAACATGTTTTGTCACGTGTGGAAGGTATTTGTGCTTTTTACTACTATTTTACATAAATTAATTTTCTATGTTCAGGTAAGATTGTAGTGGTGTTGTTTTTGTCCTCCCTTATTGTGGTGATGAAATAATCGTATTATTATTACTGATATTTTTCAACACATTTCTACTCAACAGAGAGTGTAACAGTTTAGTAGTAAACTGAATAGAATTTTTTTCACTTTTCCAACATATCCCTGTAGGCAAAGCATTGCTTACTATTCTGTTAGTGAAGTTATTTGTTCTCTTCTTTGATGGACGATAGCTATTCCTTGACTTTGAACTGACTTTCTCATTACTGACATAGAACTGAATCCTATTTTCCATCATTAATACCTTTCCTGTTATAAATCTCATTCACAGGTTTTTAAAGTTTCAGCGCCTGTCCATTTACTTAACAATTAATGCTCCTAATTTAAATTTATATTACCTAACACATAAAAATATAAAAGCTATAATTATAGAAAACAATGTGACAATTTAGTATAAAAATTATTTTATAATGTGGAAAAATGTTTATTTTTCTATGCCTCCCAAAGAGTATGTATAAAACTGGTTGATTTGAGTGAACTAATTATCTGTCTCAAAAATTCTTATGTTCTTGGGCCTCTGAAGTGCCTACAGCTTACACTAGGTTAGGTCATTGTTTGTAGATAACTTTGGAGTATAGACGTAATTATGCAAACCATCAGTTATTAACACACATCTGTGGATGAGGCAATATATGAAACACTGAATCTGTGTCATTATATCTATCAAAATCAAAACTATATTTAATTCTTCTTTGTCTGATGCTTTTATAATTCATTCCATGAAAAGCCTACAAAACTCCTATTGATGCATACTGATTAATTCTTTAATTGTTTCTATGGAAAGGTCAGATATGTCTAGTTAGACCTGTATCTCTCTGTCTCACATTAGAACCTTCTGTAATATAGTCTCAATTGTGCTGCTGGATTGTTACACTTATTTGAATCTCCTTACGAGGGACCTGCACTCGGTAATGCAGTAACAGGTCGTTTGATAGAGATCTGAAGTATTTTCCAAAAGTCTCACATCCTGAGTTTGTTCAGCATATGTGAGTGTATTACTTAAAGTTTTTATTACTGGACCAGATACCTGACACCCACAGCTTAAAGCAGGAAAGAATTCTTTGGCTCATAATTTCAGAGAATTCAGTATGAGGTTCCAAGACAGAAATGGCATCGTAGAAGGAACAGGGAAAGAATATCTGCTAATCCCATGACAGGTGGGAAGCCAAGAACGAGGAAAGAGCCAGAGTGAGAGACATGTCGCCAAAGACAGGCCTGCCTGGGTCCCATCTGTTCTCACAGCCTCAACTGCTAGCAGCACATTCAGTTAAGGACTCATCAGTGGATTAACCGCAGATGAGGACGCTGTCCCCAGTGAAGAACCTCAGAAAATATTTCTGACCTATATAGTAATGGCAGAAGAAAGCAAACGTCCATACGAGGAACGAGTTTAAGTTGCTTCCAGTGTTTAGTAAAGTTAAAATGAATTTAAATAACCTGTCTTGATTTATATATCTCTAAATATGCCCCCACCAGTTCTCCTTATCACTAATGTGTGCTACTCCGTAACGTGAAAGACCTGTAAGGACCATTTTAACTTCCCACTACTGATGTCAGAATCTGGATTCAGTCCCCCTGTTATAGTTGAGGTAACTCATTTTACATTTTATAGAAGATTTCCTTTTTGTCATGTGTGTTTTGGAGTCAGATATACACAGTCTTCAATTTATTTTTTTAATGCACATTCTTTGGTATAGCCACGCAACTTCCTGTGAACGTGTTATTTTTTGTTTTCCCCAAAATCTACTTGCTGCAAGTCCTTGAACAGCAAAAGATCTTTGTCCACCAATACTTTGTTTTATGCCACCTCTGTCACCCATTTGGACAACCGTAATACTGCTTTCTCCACCCAGAAATTATCAATGTCCAATTTTCTTCCCAGTAATGGAAATATAGTTACTCTTCAAACGTAAGAGCTGAAACGAATTCCAGCAAACAATTATGAGATTCTCCAAGACAAAGGATAAGAGTAACTACAATAAAAACAGAAAGTAGGAGAAATGTGAATTAAAATGAAAATAATAAACTGAAGTGATGAATTATTTCATTGACTGTATAGTCAGCATTCATTTCATTTCAGCCTCCTGTAAAAAGTCAGAGACTCTGATAGGTGAAAATGCAAACCATGCTCTTCAATTCTCATAGAAGGAAAAAATAGGTGAAATGGTTACAATGAATGATTCCTTAAATAATCAAAATTTTAGTAAAGATAAAGCTGGAGCAGGATTGGAGGGTGTCTTCCTGTAAGATACTAGTGGATGAAAAGCCAGAGAATCTGAAGTTCAAGGCCAACCTGGGTAATTGAAAAGGTCATAATAGACTTTGGGTACAAAAATAAGAAATAAAATCAAACAGGAAATAGTGTGAAGTTTAAAAATTAAATAATGGTAGAAGAAAAAACAATTTAGCTGGTCTCATAGCTCCACATTGAGCAAAATGGCATATCATCTTTTTTTAATTGAATTCTGTATTGGTACAATTTATATACATCTCATAATCACACATAACATTGGGGAATTTGTACCAATGTATGACATAAGTCAATTCTCATTTTTACTCATATCTCTACCCACCCACACGTCTCCACCCCCTATTTACATGCTTTTTAATTTTCTTTCAGAATCATATTTATTCCTTCCCCTCATTACATCCCCACACCCAATTTCCTTTGGAAACTTCCCATTCTACAAAAACTGTCATACTTTCTAGAGCTCATTTGCATCTACAGGTGCTCATATCAAGAAGATCCGGTATTTGCCTATCTATGATCTATTGATTTCATTCATTAACATGTCCTCCAGGTGAATCCATTTGCACATAAATGAATCGATCTTGTCATTCTTTATGGCAGAATAATACTCCATTTTATTAAAAAAAAAAAAACTTTTTCCGGTCTCCAGTTGATGGGCATTTGGGTTGTTTCCAAGATTGAACTATCATGAATGGAGCTGCTATGAACAAGGGTGTACATCCGTCTTTCCAATGTGATTTAAAAAGTTCTTTTGGGTATATTCTTAGCAGGGGGATAGCAGGGTCAAATGGCACCCCCAGTCCTAGTTTTCTGAGAAATCTCCACACGGATCTCCACAATGGTTGCACAAGTCTACAATCCCACCAACAGTGGAGAAGGTTTCCTTTCTCCCTGCAGCCTCGCCAGCATTTCATGTTGGTTGATTTTGTAATAGCAACCATTCTTTGTGGAGTGAGATGAAATCTCAGTGTTGTTTTCATTTGCATCTCTCGAAGGATCAGTGATGTCGAACATTTCTTCATATGTTTGTTGCCTGCTTTGACTTCTGCCTCTGAGAAGTGTCTGTTCACTTCAGATATCCATTTTTGAATTGGGTCTTTAAACTGGCATATCATCTTATAGAGAAATTTTCCTAGATGTAGAGAATTTATTTTTTTTTAAATTTAAACTTGATGAACACACAATTTTAGTGAAAAGTGTTTATACATTTTTAAACTGGCCTAATAAAGCAGACTAAGAATAGGTCAGTAATAAAGAAGCATGTAATAAACATAAATTTTATCCATTGGAAAATAGTTATGTTAAATTCCTAAACTAGCATGTTTATAATCTACTTATTTTGCTTGTGATATAATTTCAGTTGAAAACATTTTTTTCACAAAAAGCCACAGAAACAATTTCTGTAAAATTTAGAAACATTTTCTTAAATAACTTATTATGTCAAAGCATAGAAAACTAAAACAAATTATAAGTTACCTATGAAAATTGAGAAATATTACCAATGAAACAATTAAAATGTCAAATTACCTAAAACTTTATGGAATTAAAAACAGTTTCAAGTAAAGATTAATGTAAGGAATTGCATTGTCTGTTTCTAGAGGAAAATAAATACTTAAATGTTTTTGTTAACTTTTATAAACAATCAGAATAAATGAGGTGTCATTAGCAAGTGATAATAATCACAAATAAACCATTTTTGGTGAGATTTTTATGAACCAGGAAGTGATCAAGAACAAAACTGTTCACCCAGTCAGCAAATTTCCTATAATCCTTGTGTCAGCCATTTTTTTCAGGCCTTAGGAAAATGTGAATGTGATAGAGGCCAATGCTAGCATAATGTTTTCATTTTAGTAAAAAGTAAGTATGAATGTTAATGAGAAAAAAAAATTTAAGAGTGTAAAGTTGCAATTTTTTATAAAGTGTGTTCAAGGCATAACCTTAAAATTTCTTCCAAAGTAAAATAGATTTGAGTCAATTTTGTCATCTGCCAAATCAAAGCAAGTGTTGGGAGAAAGAGCACAAAAGTTGAAAACAAACAAGGAGAACAAAATATTTCAGTAAAGTCTTAACTTTATTCTACTTGTTCAGAAATAGTTCCACTTGTTAGAGAATGGAAGGTTTTATAGGGAATTGTAAGATGCTCTGAACAGTTATTTATGAGCCATCTCTTCATTTAATTTATACATTAATTACTCTTACAGACAGTCACTGGCTTAAAGCCATGTTTTAAAGTATAATAAGTTATTAGCTAATTATTTAAACAGATTTTAACATTTTCAACTTCAGAGATAAGAAAACTTTGAAATTTAAGGAAAAAGTTAAGAGAGAACTTAAGAAGTAGAAAAGGGACTATCTAAAGGCTTACAATGAAAGCAATGAAATAATTATAAGACGTTACACTGATATTATATCCACAACTGGTACAACAAATTCAAATAGATTTTGACCTAAAACAGTATGAATTGTTCATTGTGGCACTATAAAAGTAGAAATAAATCCAAAGGTAAACAGAAGATCATGGAGAAGAGGTGAGGTCTTTGGATTTTTTCCTATCAGACATAGTCAATCGTGGATCTTCACGGGTCACCTGTCTATTTTCAGTGTAAATTGTCAGGTTTTGACCTCATAAAGAACAAGGTCATTGTTAGGACAGGCTGTATTCTTTTGTGGATGGTATGACCCACTCTCGAAAAGTTAACACTAAACAATCCTGAGAGGATTTTTGAGGCTTCTGTTAGAAATCAACAAAACAAAACAACAAAACTTCTGGATTCTCTTATGCAAGGAACTTATGTCTGAGAGTTTCCAAGTCTTAATCAATCTTAGCATTGTACAAAAAGTGAGACAGATATATGCATCTGTTGCAGAAACAAGGGAACATTTCTTGAGAGACCATCCATTAAAATTCAGAAATTTATATAGAAATATTTCTAAAGGGCCGGAGGGTTAGCTCAGTGGTTCCGGCGCCTGCCTCGCAAGCGCATGGACCTGAGTTCGATCCCCGGTAACCACATATAATGCTGGGCGTGGAGACACGCCCACCAACAATCAACACCGCATACCACAATGCCGGA
>PVIC010035793.1:0-18882 GCA_004025085.1 Thryonomys swinderianus
CAGCATGGACAGGAAGTAGTACATGGGCTCGTGGAGGCTGGGCTGGCTGATAATGGTGAAGAGAATCAGGCTGTTCCCGGAGAGGGCAGCTGCATAGAGAAGGCAGAAGGGGATGGAGATCCAGGAGTGGAAGGCCTCCAGCCCGGGAACACCCGTCAGCAGGAAGACGATGGGAGAGGAAGTGACGTTCTGGAAAGTTTGCATATTGAACCCAATCTGAAAATCTTCAACTAAGTCCTACAATAATAAAAATGTACTTCACATATGTTCATTAATCACTCAAAGTGACATCAATATTCCACTACATAAACATTTCTAACTGCCAACATCTGTACTATATAGTTCCTGAAAACTTGTTTAAAACCTCAAAAAATAGCTTACATCTATACCTAAGAAAAGGAGCAAATCTCTGTACATGACCAATTACATGAGGATTAAGAATTTTTACACAAACAGTGGAATAAATATTCCATTTCATTTATTTCACATCCCTAAGCAATGAGTCTGCAATTTGATTTCATATCATATATCAATTATGAACAATTGTTGAGAATAAACAGCATCAAATATGTTTATAGAAAGCTTTATGTATGAATTTTTAATCTATACCAGTCAATTTTCTTATAAATATTTATTTATTAATTTTGTAGCAGTTGTACTACAGACATTCCTTATTTAATAACCTACTTATTTAATCACTTTGCTACTTAGGATTAAGGTGGACTATTTGGGCTTATGAGCTATAGCTAAGAAGTAACAGGAATCAAGTATGGAATTATGTTGCCATACTCTAAAAGATAAAGAATACTTACCTTAACAACAATCTATATAAGCCTACTGATTTCTTCTTCACTCTAACCAAATTCAGTATTGTATATGTATGTCTGTGTGCATGCATATCCATATGTGTGACAGCATTTTTGAAAGAAGAATTTGCTCTATTTTAGAAGAGAAATTTAGTGTTCTTCATTTATTGATAGTAATGCTCCCCACATATGGTAATATCTCATCACTTCTGCAAGAGAATGCTTCAGACTATGTGTTCCACTCCATTGTTAACTTCTCTAAGTAGAGTTGCAATAAAGTCATAGGGTGAGGCAAACTTCAGCTTCAATGTTAATTGTGCCACCAACTCGATGGAGATCTCTTTTTTGCATCAGAATGTATTTCTTTGATATTGATGGCTCAGCAATGAAATGCAAAGATTAAATGAGTTCATTTGTAAAGCACTTCATATTGCTGACTAGTGCACAGAACATGAGAAGCATTTGCGAATGATAAACAAAGATGAGGATAATAGAATCAATGGATGTCGTTGATAATAGCAGCTAACCACAGTTTTGAAATGTAGAACGTTTAACCATAATACTGAAATTGCATGAACATGTTAACCTACTTTTAGTAGCAAGACAAATGGTCTATGGACAAGTACATCTCCTCAGAATAGAATGCCCCAAAATTTCAGATGTTAAAAAAAAAAAAGGTCTCCACAGTTTCCTTGGACAGTCATGTAACATTTTGTAGTTAATAAAATATTCCCCACTCCTATAATAAACAGTATAAATAACACCTAATTTCAGCCCTGAATTCAGCAGTTTAACTTACAAACTATAAGGATGTGTTTTTCCTTGCTTTTATTTCCGAGAAAGAGCCTGAGGAGCTGCAGGAGCATTTTGTTCACAGGAGCCATATATCAGACTGTCTCACGTGGGGATTCTGTGCCACCACCCCCCACACCCCGTGTATGAAGTTTCCCAAGAGTTCCTTTTACTTTATGGTCCCCTTTGACTTCACTACATGTGTCGTGACTGTTTCCAAGAAAGTATGAATGTAATCGCTCTTTCATCGATTTCCTGATAAAATCTAATTAAAAGTGAACTGTAAACATCTCCAAATTTTTAAAACCCTTAATATCAATGAACTAACTCCTCATCCCCACACTACTCCCACCAAGCTCATAAACCTATGTTCCTCTGAAATTATTTGCATGTATTTTGTACAGTTTTTAAGAACTTCTTTATTCCTTGCCCATTCATCAAAAATAATTTTTTTATTTATTCTTTCAGAAGGCAAATTCAGTACCTAACATACTCCAGGGTTTTTTTGTGCTAATACAGAGAATTGAACAGTCTCTTCCCTCCATGGCCTTCAGTGACTAAACAAATATAAAAGTCTGTGATTAAAGGATACTTACTTTCTGTGATTATTTTAATTGTATATTTCATGGGAAAGATTGTGATAAATTACAACCAAATGATCTAATCAGGGTAATTGGCATTTCTATCTCTTTAATTTTTTTTTTTTTTGAGATGGGGTCTTGCTTTGTAGTTCAGGCTGGCCCTGAGCTCACCACGTAGCCCAGGCAAACCTCAAATTCAGCAATCCTCCTGCCTCTGCCTCCTGAGTGCTGGGATTACAGGCGTGAACCACCATGCCTAGCACTCTAATTATTTTTAAATGCATGTAATAATTGTCTACACTAATGAAGCAAAGTGTGATTTTTTAACAGTATGATGTATATAGTGTGTCCTGATCAAATCCAAGTAAATTTTACCCTTTAGATACATATTTAGAAAATGACTCATTAAAAATGTGTTTAAAAATTAAATGGACTTATTGAAGTACCCTCAGTGATTCTTTTAAGAATTAGCAGGGCAGGAGATTTAGCTCAGTGGTTCCAGTGCCTTCCTCCCAAGCGCAAGGTCCTGAGTTCAATCCCAGTGACCACATACAATGCTGGGCATGGTGATTCACGCCCACCAGCAATCAGTACCACAGGCCACAGTGCCGGGCGTGGTGACTCACGCCTGTAATACCAGCACTTGGGAGGCAGAGGCAAGAAGATTGCTGAGTTCGAGGCTTGCCTGGGCTGCATAGTGAGCTCAGGGCCAGCCTGAACTACAAAGCGAGACCCTGTCTCAAAAAAAAAAAAAAGATGAAATACCTCTCCTCGAAGAATCTAAAACTAAGTAATAAGTTTCTAGTTTATCACAATGGTGAGAAAGCATATCTTAACAAGTTTCTCAAAGTACGGAGCTAGTGCACATTACTAATTGAATATGGACCAGGGAAGATTTCCTAAAGAAAGGGTGCATAACATCACTAAACTAGTTTAGAAAGGAATACTTTAAGCACAGCCTTGTGAATTTGCTTGGTCTTCACACTATAGATAATGGGATTCATTACGGGAGGAATGAGCAGATAAATATTGGCAATGAGGGTGTGCACCAAGGGAGGGGCGCACTCCCCAAATCTATGCACCAATGACAAGCTGATCATTGGGATGTAGAAAATGGCAACAGCACTGATATGGGAAATGCAGGTACCAAATGCCTTTTTGCGCCCCTCCAGGGATGCAATGCCCAGCACAGAGTGAATGATCAAAACATAGGAGAGGAGGATCAAGACAGAGTCCAAACCAGCAGTGGAGATAACAATGACCAAGCCAAACACACTGTTAATCCTGGTGTCTGTGCACGAAAGCTTCATCACGTCAGGATGGAAGCAATAAGAATGATGGAGCACGTGACTGTGGCAGAAGGACAGACGCTTGAGGAGCAAGAGTAAAGGCACTAGAGCTGTCGTCCCCCTAATAATAATCACAAAACCCACTTTGATGATCCGTGAGTTAGTTAAGATCATGGTGTATCTCAGTGGGTTGCAGATGGCCACGAAGCGGTCAAAGGCCATTGCAAGGAGGACTGAGGACTCCATGAATGTGAAGCCATGGATAAAGAACATTTGGCCAAGGCAAGCATCAAAGCTAATTTCTCGAGCGTTGAACCAAAAGATACCTAACACGGTCACCAGCGTAGAGAGGCACAGGCCGAGATCTGTGAAGGACAACATGGAGAGGAAATAGTACATAGGCTCATGGAGGCCGCGCTGAGTGATGATGACAAACAGGATCAGGCCATTCCCAGAAAGGGCAACGGCGTAGAGGCAGCAAAAGGGGATGGAGATCCAGGCGTGAGCGCGCTCGAGGCCAGGGATGCCCGTGAGGAAAAAGATTGCAGAGTGGGAAATGCTCTGATTAAAGGGCAGCATGGTGACGGGACGAAGATTTCCTCAGGGAAAAGTACCATGTCCTATAATAACAAGAAAGTAACATGTCACTCTTATATATGTCATGCAGTTTACAATCAGTAATAAGCTGTGTCCTGTGCTTCCATGGGACACATGTCCATTTCCTGTCTTCTTAGATTTGACATTAATTTCCAGTGAACTAGGTGAAGAGATAGAGTGATGAGCTGAGTGATAAAACCTGGGCTTTTAAAAGATTCTTGATCTTGCCAGGCTTGGTGGCTCAAGTCTGTAATCCCTGTACTCGGGAGGCAGAGGCAGGAGGATTGCTGAGTTCAAGGCTTGCGTAGGCTACTACATAGTGAACTCAGGGCCAGCCTGAACTACAAAGTGAGACCTTGTCTCAAAAAAAAGAAATTCTTGATCTTGAATAGCTAGACCTAAGTATATTTATATATATATACATTTCAAAAGACATTAAGTGATAAATGAGATAGTGGAAGATATTTTCCAGTTCTAGTACTATGAACATGGGCATAGAAAATATTTCTAGGCATTTGTAAGCCAAAATAAAAATTAATTTGCCCTTTTTTTTCATTTTGGTTTCTAGAGCAAAGGTCTCAAGGCCCATTAATATTTATGAGTTCTTGTGTACTCGCTGAAAAGGTACAGTGAGAGTATTAAGCATTTTCAAATAAAATATCTGTGATTAAATAAATACAGAACCATTGTTGAATTTAAAAAAAACTAAGGTTTCCACCATTTGTCATTAGTACCAATCTTGCAACCTGTAGACATTTGGGAAATAGTTAAGATCCAAGATATAACATTTATCCCTCTTCCCTAAAGCATCATATCCATCACATAATACAAAATTAATTTTGTTCATCTCAAACAGAATATAAATTCTCAGTTGTTCCAAGATTTCTCAAAAGGCCAAGTGTAAAATCTTCTCTAAGACACAAACTGTGAAGCCCTGTAAATGTCAAAAAGAGATTACATGCTTCCACTTAAAATGCACAAACTAAACATTCTCACTTCAAAAGATAGAAATAGAAGAATAGAAAGGGACAGGTTTGGCCAAACAAGAATGAAACCCAGCAGAAAAAAACAATACATAGTATATCTCCAGGTCCGACATCTGGGACATTTTGGGCTATGTACTGTACATGCCCCAGGACTTGGACAGCTCTGATTCCAAGGCCTTTCCAGTTGCAGCCCACGTGGCTACTACTTGCAGCAGATTTCCATGCTGCTTCAGCTTATTTTAGAACAGATTCTTCATAGCTGGCATCGTTTCCTTTCTTGGATCTTCACTGTAGCTTCAGCTTCATCACAAAGGTTTATGTTTTGTTCTCCTAGGGTGGACGGTAGGGATTCCAACCCTTTCACATTCTGCCTTGCCTTCCACTGAAAATCTGGGCATTAGCCTCCATGTCTGTATAATCTGAATTCTGCTTTCCCACAGAGCCAATATCATGCACATGATGCTGACATCTGCCACCAGCATAAACCGTGCCTGGGCCCGAGTCAGCCGTAGTAGGAGCAAACTCTGAGTGCCAGGACATGAAGGTGCTTGAGGAGTCCTGAGTGAACAAGGAGATCCACAACTTTCTTTGCAAATTACTGCCCCCCGGAAAGCCTTTAGAATCACACTTACAACCTTTGAGCCTGTGAGAAGTAGGAGGGTCTCAATGATTACTGAAATGCCCTCCATACATGGTTCCCATGTCGCCGTATGAGCATTTGACTTCTTTTTGATGAAATTGCTTTGGCAAACTCACTGCCCTGGATGTTCCTCCAAACATGCTCTTTTCCTGGCTAAACTGAAAGTTTTACAAGGTTGTCTTCTCTGTTCCTTTATACTTTTTAATTTTCACTGCAAATTTTGCTAAAAGCTGCTGATGATATTCACTGAAAGCCCATCTGACAGATAAGCTAATGTATCACTTTTTGCTTTAGTTATTTTATTTATTTGTTAAGACAAGAACCTGCTCAAATGATCCACCCGCTATGGCTTCCAGACAGAGAAGGTCACTTCTCAGGTTAGCATTTCAAAA
This sequence comes from Thryonomys swinderianus, assembly GCA_004025085.1. Lineage (NCBI taxonomy): Eukaryota > Metazoa > Chordata > Mammalia > Rodentia > Thryonomyidae > Thryonomys > Thryonomys swinderianus. Next base: position 6,084 of record PVIC010035793.1, read on the forward strand.
AGTCTCTGGACATAGAAAAGACACATTCAAACTCTGTTCATATGCAACACAGTGGCCTTAAGTCTAAGTCCCAGTGAATCCTCCATTCCACTGAAACCTCATCAGCACAGAATGTAGATCAAAGGAGGGAGACAAATGAGGAGTTGCTATTCAATTTGCATAAAGTTTCAGTTTTGCAAGAGGAATAATCTGCTGCTGTACATCCTAACTATAGCTACTTATACTGTATTATAAATTTAAAATTTGTTAAACAGGTAGATATCTTGTGAAATATTTTTACCACAATAAAAAGTAGTAAGATGACTATATTGCAAACACCAAAATAATGTAAATTTAAAAGTTAAAGACAGAAAGTCCCAATGCTCAACATGAATTTCTCCATAATAATAGTAGTGATGATCTTTTCCTTCTTCCTATATGCTGAACAATTTACTTCACTGTATCCTTGAGTTGTTTTTGTTTGTCTGTTTGTTTGTTTTGCATTTGTTTTTTTTTTAGACAGGTTCTCTCTTTGTAGTTCAGGCTGGCCCTGTACTCACTATGTAGCCCAGGCAAATCTTGAATTTAGCAATCAACCTGCCTCTGTCTCCCGAGTGCTGGGATTACAGGTGTGAGTCATCACGCCCAGCATTGCTGTGTGTGGTTACCAGGGATCAAACCAGGGACCTTACGCTTGCTAGGCAGGGTCCAGAACCTAATTTAACTGAGCTAATCTCTAGCCCCTTGGGTATACTTCTCACTGCACACTTTTCATGCTCTTTCTTTTTAAGTCTTGTTTTCAAAGCAAAACATAGTACCACTCTTGTAACACAGGAATTTTATTAGAAAACATGGGATAAGGAATAACTTTTTCAAAAATTTTATTATTCTAAACCATTTTTTGAGCTGTCTCACACTAAAACTAATGAGTAAATAATAAGTACAAAGTCTCTTTCCTACTGAGAATTCTTCTAAGACAGGAATTATAAATTAAACTGAGCTTTAGCTCAGTGGTGCAGAGGCTACCTTGCAAGTACAAGATGCTGAGTTTGATCCTTGATACCAAAAAAAATATTTAAAAGGAGGAATCAAAAATTAAATGTTCCTGTAACCAAACCATCAGAGACATCTAAATACCCTCACTACAATGCTTGAGATACACCACAATCACTGAGTATTACAGCTCCATTTTACAAATGAGTAAACAAGCTAGAAGCATCAAGACAAAAAAGGAACAATTTGATTTTTCAAACATTCATGCAACAATCTGATAGCAGATCCTGGAATAAAACTCTGCTCTCTCTGATTCCAAACTCCTTGGCTTTGCCATTATTCATTTTAAAATAATCTAAATTTTAACAATTATGCAAATTTTATGACTGTGGTCTATATCTGTAATACTATTTAAAACATTACAAACATGCTTTAAATTAACATAATATATTGTTCTATTGAATGTATACCATGGATTCATGCTCATCTGTTCCTCTAAACTGCTCTGTTTTAGTTTGATAAACTACCTGACGACTACACAGCACCTGGAGTGTTCATGAAATCTTCAGTGCTCCAAAACACTGATAGAGAGAACAGAAGAATTCTTCAGTCTGGAAGCAGAGGTCATTTGATCTTGCTCTTTGCTCTGTGATCCTTGAAGGGTCATCAAGACCAGAGAGTCTGTGAGGGAAAGAGAGAGAGGAAGAGGGAGAGGCAGAGACAGAAAGACAGAGAGAAAGAGGATATCAACCTTAAAAACTTATACATAGAAAGGTTCTTAAGGTTCTTTCAGATGAGTTTGAAGATCCATCTGTGATCAGCCTTGCTCTAGAAACTCTCCAAAGTTCGCTTTTTCCAGGAGAAATCACAGGAGAAAATCTAGGAATCAGAACACTATCAGATGTGAGAAAGAAAGCCTTTATAAGGAAACCAAAAGCCATCTGGTAAGAGCCATTTGCCCAACAGAAAAATAAATTCCTGAGAGAGAACTCTGCAGAGCTATGTCCTGCTAACCCTTTGTGTTCCAAAGGACACATTGTGGAAGGGCAATTTTTCAGTCTACATTCAATATTATTTCCCCCAAGAAGAGTTCCACAGTGATACAATTTCAAATCTCACTCAAGAGCAGTGTCACCCTCCAACAGCTATGGGACAAAGCTTTGTATATACAGCCAGTGTAAAGTCGTTAATGGATTGTCCATGAGTTTGTTCAGCTGTCAATTTCCAGTTTCACAGCAATCACAAGACACAGAACTCATTCTGGACAAGAGTTTCTAAGTGACTACATTCACTGAAGCCAGTACAATGCTTTTCTGGCTCAGAGCCCCAGGCTTTCCTGGATATTCTAAAGGTCTTGGGAGTTGCCATTCATCTATGCACAGGAACCAAAAATGACAGTTTAAGAGGAAGCAAGTAAAAGAAGGCTGTGAAACTGTGTGAGTCCCTCATGTGTGCCTCACCAGGTTACAGAGATACGGGGCTGTTCTGATAACTGACCACAAACTGCTACCAGTGTATTTGCCACTGTAGTGAGAATTAAGGCTTGATAGCATTTGCTATTACCAGATGCTGTCAAGCTTTTCATTCAGTAGTAAAACCTTTGACACAGCACTGAGCTTGGGCAGCTGGCTAGTTCAAACCAGTAACTACCTAAATGTGCTCTTTAGCATATAAATCTGTGTCAAGAGGATATTATTGTCCAAAGGCCTGCTATGTGGGAAAAGAGAATGGAGGAATATTTATTTCCAGTAGAGTTGTTGCACAGAAGGTATCTTGACTGACATGTTTAGTATTTTTTCCCTTCACTTCTTATGTCACAAGATTCTAGATCCCTACAAAGACTGAAAAGATTTTTCTCCCTACAAACTCACCCAGAACTTTTAAGTTCCTCTGTTTATAGGTTTCTGCTGGTCTAAGAGAAATATTATCTTGTCTCCAAATCAAAAATAAATGCACAGTTCAAAAATAAAGCACAAATCAGATACTTCTGAGATACAAAAGCAAAAGGAGGGGCCCAGAATGTCCCAGGCATTCACCCAAAGAAATGTAGCTGTCCTTGCCGAGTGATCCAATCTGAGGACCACAGGAGCACAGATCCAACAGTGAAGACACAGCAGAGCCTAGGGATTTGTTCAGTGCAAACTCCAGGGATCAAACTGTTCTTCAGCCGACACAATAAAAATCAGTGCAGGCAAAGACAAAGGACATAATTAGCGCACACTGTGGTCTGCCGAATGTCTGTTTTAGTTGATCTGTCCTGGGACTTAAACATTTTGAATACCTTCCTGGCAGCCAAAGTTAACACAGCATTGGCTCAACTCAAATATTTAGAACAGATAGCCTTGGTCCAAAGCCCAGCTGTCAACAGTCATTTAATATTCAGCTAACTGTAACTATTTCACCTTGTTTGTTTATTTGTTACCTTAACACGAGAAAATTAGTTATATCTACTTCATAAGCTTATTTTTAAAATAAAAGAAACATATTAGTCTACAGGGCAGTCTTAGCACAGGGTAGCTTTGTACTCATTCAAAACATGTTATAATCACTGTCATTATTTTCATGCCTGCTACTGTCTTACATGACTATACTAGTTTTGGTAAATTATCATTTAATGCCTGGTATGTGTCAGACATTGTGTTCCAGACATCGAGAAGAAAAAGTGTAAAATCCAAGCCTCAGGGAGAACAGACCACCATTATAATGAAGCAGATCTGATCATGGCCCTCCCTGCTTTCCATCCTGAGTCTTTCCAGTGTCCTCACGAGTTTGGCCCATGGACCCCTGAGTCGATCTCTAGGCCATTGTCTTCCACTCTCTTTGTTCCAGCCATACTTCACCCACGTTTAATCCCCTGAACATGCCCCGGCTCATCTCTGAACCCTCTCGCTTCATTCTCAAAATCAGTACTAAGGTGGTTACTGACTTCTGAATTCTTCCTCAAGGGTAATTCAAAATTGATTCTGGTTTTCTTATGAACATTAAAATTTAAAAAGCTTTTCCCTTAGATTTTCATTTAATGTAGATAAATTCATGAAAGCTGAATTTTGTGGAGGAGATTTTGTGTTTCTCTGTTTCTCTTTAATTCCCTTACCTCAGAGTACCCTAATCCTATGCCCCGTGTGGCTATGGGAGAAGACACCACGCCTGGAATATTTCCTTTACCATCTATCATCGCTGGCCCTCCTTTCTACACTTCTGCCCTCATTCCCAGCTCCACTGGAAAAATCCTCACACTTTTTCAGGTCTTATTTCCACAAGTATACTTACCCAGTCTTTGCTGACCACACCGTCCAGGCTGTCACCTACGTGACACGTGCTGTACACTAGCACTTCTCAGATTCGAGGTCACAGAGCACTGCAGGAACAGTGAGATTCAGCTTTCACTGGATACGAGCACTGTTGTTTCCTTATTAGCAAAGATGTCCATCGACCCTTTTGCACAATTTTAAACCTAGTCTTGTGATTTTTCCACATAACCATCTCTAATCCTCACTTCACATTTAATAAGTGAAGTCTATTGTGTTTCTTCCCAGGCCTTCAGCGACTTGTTCAGAACCAGATATGTAGCGTGCAGGCAATATTTTTGTAATAATTAATGAATGAAAAGCTTTGATAGAAGCACACATAAGACATGGAGGGAGCAGAGAGAAGAATAAATAGGAATAACAGAAATAGCCACTAGGAACTCCTAAGAGAAGGTGAACATGAGCTACACTTCTACAGACACAAAACTGAACGGCCAGTGTTGGCTGAGGTAAGAAAACTGATAAAACTTCAATATGGCTGGAATCAGGAAAATAAGCACCTAAAGCTTTAAAAAGGTGAATGATACCTTCTTTGGACCTCAGGGCCTTGATACATTTTTGTAAATAGTGATCTAAAAAGAGTAATTTTTGATGCAGCAACAGCTTTTTTTTGCTGTCATCGCTGTTTTAAGTTTATGTCTGCAGTCTGGGCACCTTACCCCCAAATTATCTGGTTTGCTCCTAACCTCTTTGTCCTGTTTCAGACTGTTTCTTTCAGTACCTTTACTGTTTGCTGCCTTGAAAGACTTAGCCCTGATCCTGATCTTCCTGTCTGTTGATTCAGCATAATCACCCACATGAGGAGCTGTGTACATGAATCTTAAAGGTTGAATTATCTCCCAGGACTGAATACAAATACTTTAAATATCCAGTATCATTGGTTGATTCATTTATATTTTACTATTGTAAATAATACTGCAATGAATCTTCCTAGACATAAAATATGATCTGCATCTTTGATATTTTCCTTCCAATAAAGTTTTAGAAATGGACTATTATGGACTTTTTAAGACAATGATGTACTGGAAAAATCTACCTCCATAAAGTCCATGAAAACATTGTAAAACAATGCTTACTCCACCACAACACAGCAACACAACACTATATTATGTTTTTAAAAAACATTTGCTGATGTGGTAGGAAAAGATACTTTACTGTTCACTGCAGTAAAATGTTGACACTCAATAAATAAGATTTATTGTAAGTCCCTACAGCTCAATTTTCTTGTGTCAAATTCTGCCCTTTCTGTTTGGCTTACCAAGCTTTGGAAACATTAATATAAGTCCCATGAGGTCACAGGCTATGACACGTTTCCCAGATTCAACAATACTGGTACTGACATGCTAATAAAGTACATTTTCATGGAAAAAAACCATTTGTACAAAACACAGTGAAAATCTATTAGCATCCAGTCTGGCATGTAAGAATACATGTATGCTACTAGGTTTAGATGATATGGCTTGGAGGTAGTGGAAGATGGGCAGTCATATGAAGATTTTAAACAATGAGCTTTGAAAACTGAAAGGCTATCAAGTAATCCAGGCTTTTTTATAATGGTCCCACCACTTAGTAACTGAGAGACCTAAGTAATTTACTTCAACCCTTTAATCCTTAAATACTATATAATGTATTTTTCTACAAAGTTCCTTATCTTGGATGCATGTGGGTCAGAAGCTCACATGGGTCTCCCTGAGCTATCATCAAGGCAACAGCAGGCAGCACTGCTGGGAGGACCCAGGGAAAATCATTTCCTTTCCCTTTTCTCCCTCTAGGGGTTGTAACATCCCTTGGCTAGTGTTCTTTTTTTTTTTTTTTTCCATGTCCAAAGTCATCAACAGCGGCCTAAGTGCCACCCTTCTCATTCTCCACTTCTAACAACTCTTGTGACTAGATTCAACCAAGCTCAATTCTTCTAATTTTTTTCTACAAAGTGCCTTTTGCTGTGCAGGGTGATAGCCACAGGTTCTGGGCAGTAGGGTGAGAACAGGACATGGTCATAGGACCAGACGTCATTATTCTGCCTATTATAAATTCATGGTATGTTATCTTTAACACAATGCCCAATGAAATATTATGGGTATTGTTTTTTGTTACCTTAAAAAGAATAATATATCTCAGGCTAAGACAATTTGGTGGTTGAACAAACTGTGGTGTAAGGACAAGGATAAAAGCAAGGATATTGGTTTAGGAAACATTGAAATTATCTAAGTGGGAGATGTGAGCGACTCAGTAAAAAGTGGAATTTTTGGACACGATGAGGAGTGATTAAATTCTGGTTAGATTTTCAGGACATTGATGAGATTTGTCAATAGATTAGATATAGGGCATACAAGACAGAAATTAAGGATGACTCCAAAATCTATATGCCATTGAATATCTTCTATTTCACAATGACCATCATGCACTGTAGAACTTAGTAATATCTTCAGTTTCTCATACCAGAGAACAGATATGATATTTTATGCATCTGTGACCTATTTATTTCACTTATGAGTATGTCCTGAAAGTACATCCATTGGGGTGGGTAGGGGAATGGAGAAAAATGAGAATTAAATCTATACTGGTACAAATTCCCAATGTGGAGTGTGATCATGACGTGTATATACAATGAACCAATAAAGATAAAAATAAACTAAAAACAAATATCTATGCCAAAAGTAGTTTGTAAATGGAGGCAATGTCTGAGTATCTAGAGAAGAAATAAGAGGAAAAACATGAATAATATGTAGCAATTTATGTGTAGTAAAACCTTACAAGAACAAGTCATCTCACATGAGATGATATCACTAGACAAGTCTATCATTTATCTACTCCAATTCCTTTGCACAATTTCCTCAAAACTGGAACGCAGTTGGGAGAGCCCCACGGTATTCTAATTACTTTCCTCCCACTTAGTAGGTTTGAGCTTCAAAACAGGAAGCAGATTAAATGATGAAAAAGTAAATGAAACATTATTTTCTGCACACTGAAGTCTTGAACTCAATTGTTTACTCCCCTGCATTCACCAAGAACTTGGCTTACACCTCTAAAATAATCTTACCACTAGTTAACAAGCAATTATTGGTCTATCTTCTCTTAGACAGTAAGAACCATTTCATGTTATTTTTAAAACTTTCTAGGACTTACTAAGGTATTTGAACATAGGGTATTTTTATGAAATACTTACTGGATATATGCATGGATGAATAAACGAATTTCTTCCTCCTTGTGAAAGGTTGTTACCACTGGGAAGAAGCATGGGTAGACCAAGGAAACAGCACTTCTGTGAATACTGACAGAAGCTAAGGAGTTATAGGACACAGTATGATTCACATTCAAAGTAAGAGACGCACTTAAGCAGGTTAGTATAATATTTTGTTTTTTAAATCCCTCTCACAGTCACTGCTGAATGTTATGAGGGGGTGACAAAATTTTCCAAAATTAGATTGCAATGATCATTGCTGCCAACTCTAGGATTTCACTAAACACTATTGAATTATACACGAGTGGGTGGATTTTATATGTGAATTATATCTCAATGAAACTGTTAAGAAAGCCCGTCAATAAAATGGCATGAGAACAAAAGTTATATCGGCTCATAAAGCATGTAGCCACAACAAATAATTGCACAATGGAACAGATATTTTTTTAAAACCTTATCAGGCAAAAGAAGTCCTCTGGGAACTTCTACCCTCTGGAGACACCGTGACTTAGCACCCACATCAGGCGCTGGCCTCTCAGCTCTGTGCAAAGGCCTTCACTCCCCACCATCCTGGAGTAAATCTCAGCACAAGCTCAGCCCTCTCCTGGAATCTGAAGCCTCCGGATCTTCTCGTCCACCCGAGACAGACAACAGAACTGCTGTATGGGCTCCGTAAGTACAACTGTTTATTCAGTGGAGATGTCTGACTCTGAAAGAGTGTGCATTCTTATCCATAAAGAAGAATCTTTATCATAATGTGCAGAATTACACTAGATAGTGGAGTAGTTTGCTGAGGAGAATGACAGAATTGTAGAATTAAGTCGTATTATTTATTCTGAAGAGGAAAAGTGTTTTGTTCTGCTTGGAAGTGGTTTCTATAATCTCTCTTGTCGAGTTGTTTCAGTGTGCTAGTACATTTATCATTGTCATTGAATGTTATTTCTAAGCTCAATAATTCTTATTAAAAATAAAAACCAAAAATCTTGAACATCTTCTTCATGCTGGGAACTGCATTAGGCACTGTCTGTATCCTGTCTTATAAATGAGAAAAATGGGTCAAAGGAAGTTTACATTACCTGTAGGTCTCAGGGACATAGACGATTTTGATAATGCAAACATTGAAATTAAAAATGAGTGGGTTAAGAATCCCAGTTCTGACATTCACCAGTCATCTGTGATTCTATTTCATGACCTGCCTAATACTGTTTCTTAATCAGGAAAGTGAGTTTTAAATGAATCCAGTGATACCCACCACATGGTGGGGTAATAAGAATCAAGAGTGTTTATAAATCTCCTGATATAACGTTTGTTGACAAAGTGTCCAGTAAGGGCTCTGTTGCCATGAGTAATTTGCTACTGCCGTATAAAACTGGTAAGTGTTAAGCAAAAATCTGAACCCAGTTCAGTCACACACTGAGAATGAAGGTGGGTGGGGGTTAGACAAGATGAGTCAGACCAGTCTGAAAGTAATGACACAGAAAACTAGCTTGTGTGAAACATAGTGCCTCGTTCAATAAATTTCCATTAATTCCCCTTTGTCCTCTGAGAAGAATATTTAGATTTTTCAGTGGAAGAAAAATGGAACTGAACACAACTTCAAGTGTCTACCAGCAACTGTCTGCCTTTATTTACACTTTGTTGTAAGCCTCCAATTTTTGACATTTCAGAAATAGAGTCAATAAAAAGTTAATAATATTTGTGCAAAGATGAGAAGTGGGAGGTGGAGATTAATTCTAATGAGTGTGATCCTATCTGCTGAAAAATAAATCCTGTGAGAAAGATACAGTTTGAGATGGGGATGAGTTCTGATTGACTGATACTGAGCTGAGGGTCTGCGAGATTATGGACGGGCGTGTCCCCGGCACCTTTTATTTGCCACTTATTGCAAATAAGTGGCACTTATTTCTTCTCTAAACTGTTGCCAGAATTTCCCTAAATTGCAGACTTGATCACCTCACCACTGTTTTCAATTTCAAGGCCAGAGATTCTGTCATGACTTTAAAGATTCTTCTAATTTTTGAAAAATATAATTTAGGAGATAACATAATTAGATTGCAGACTTTTGAGTCATCTGTATATAAGTGCTAGTTAAAGTCACAGGAATAACTGAGTTGCCTCAAGGAGAATGTACGGAGTGAAAGAGAGAAGTGGGATTTCTCGGGAGAAGAGCAGGGCCTTCTACAAAGCCACAGTTGACGAGGCCGAGAACAAAACATGTCTGGTAAACAGGGAAGAAACTCACAGAATAACTATCAGTAAAGTTATTGAAAGAGTGTTAAAGAGGAGATCATCTACACTGCCAGGATTACAGATGAAGGAGAGAAAAATAAATCTGAAATTAAACTTTTGTTCTTGCCAGTTAGCAAATCCTTAATGGCATCATTTGGGTGCTTTCTGAGTGTTTGAGGGGAAAAAAGTCTTGTTACTGAAGGTGAAAGAGTAATAAACAGAAGGAGATTGTTCTTTGAATAACATTTTTGTTATAAAAGATGTATCAGGAAACTGAGGGAGAAATAAGATTTATGTCTCACGACCTTACTATCTAAACGCAGAGGCTAAAAATGAACGCTGCTCAAAATCTCTTGGTTGAATTGAATGCATTGGAAGTTATCAAATGAAGCGTGTGGCAAACTTTCATTATTAAGCTGGGACAAAAACTGGGTGTCATAGGCCACAGAAAAGGAACCACTGGTATCAAACAAGATGCTAAAGAAGGAAAGGAATTTCGCGGGAGTTAAATTAGAAGATGTGGAGAATGATTTGTTTACTTATTCACAAAATATTTAGAAATGCCTGGCTCTTAAAGCTCTGCTACTAAAACTTCAGTTCCTTATCCTGTCTGTGGAGTTCAAGTTTTACGGCGTGGCCTGTCTGATTTCTGTAGTTGCATTTCCAACAACACCCAGGTTCACATTTAAAGTTCCATTTTGTTACTTGGCTTGTTGATAACTGATTACTGTTTTCTTTCCTTCATGTATCTATTCACGATCAGTGTTAAGATCACCTTTTTCTTGTTTTCCATCCTTGTAAACTCACATTTACCCATCGGACCCTTACATTTATAATTCACCTATTATATAGACACATTCCCGTGCAACATATACCCAGAAACTATCAGTGAACTAATTTCCAGTTCCACCTCTTAGATATACAGCATCCTATCTTTGCACAACCCACAGCAAACAGGTCTTCACTCTCTGTCTCTGATGCCTTTGACACACGCTGTGCCTCCTACCATGTCAGCATGCAGTAGGAGTCCAGAAGTGGTCAAGTTTTATTTTTTATAAGACTCAACCAACTTTTATTACAGTTAACCCTTCAAACCTGGAGTTTGTCACACTTTCACACCCTCTATTACTTCTTCAGGTACCAAAGCACTGTTACTTGGCTTGCTTCAGTGAGTTCTAAGTAAATGTTTGCTACTGAGATGAATTGGGTGTTTACAATGATGATCAGGTGCTGATGCCAGCAACAATACTATGAAAGGAGTTGTCCAGTCTTTTGTCTCTAAGCCCAGGAAGGATGAGAGGATAGTGCCAGAGATATAATGGTAGAACAATAAAAAAGAGAAATTTGGGGGTTCTCTTCTGCTAGGCCAAACACAGGTCAAGTCAGTCTATTCTCCCTGGTTTGGTTTGGTTCGGTTTGGTTTGATTATGATCTTTCAACAAAATATAGAGGGAAAAAAAAACTTCCAAGAAGAATAAAGACAACCAATGAATAAACCAAATTATTTAAATAATGTAAAGGAAAATCACATAGAAAGAGAATGTATTCAGATAGACATTTAAATTTTAAAAGTGATCTGACATAAAATTTCCTAGAACTCAATAACAAAACATGCATCTCAGTTGTTGAATATTAAAGTCATGACCCCCAGAATTATGACATAGATGGAGGTCTTTTGTGCCCTCATAAATATTTTTACTATTCATCACTATATACTATATGTTGAAGTTATTGCTAAACAGTCCTGATCTTTCTCCTTCCTCTACCTCTTTAAGAGTAGTTTTATTTGTATTACTTTTTAGCTTCTAGCACAGAACTATGCAAAAAGTAGGCTCTCAATAAATGTTCCGGACAGCAAAAGGCAAAAGGAAGGGAAGAAATATGATGAACTATTCTTGCTTAATACTTTCACATATGGCATTCTAAAACCTTACAATTTTTTAAAATAAACAAATATTTCAAGCACTGTTTTGTTATTGTTGTTGTTGGGTTGGGTTTTTCAACAGAGCCTTTTCCAAATTATATAAAAATCAAGGATGTCTACTTTCTGTTAAATCTTTCTTGGTTTTAAGGTTATTTTAACTGACAAATAATTTTAACTGACAATTTTAACTGACAAATAATATATATATGTTTGGGGTGCAATGTGATGTTTCTATCCATGTATACATTCTGGAATGATCAAATCAGGGTAATTAGTTTTTTCAGCACCTCAAATATTTATCATGTCTTTGTAGTGGGAACAGTTAAAACACTTGTGGCGGTTGTGAAATATAAGCTACTATATGTTATTATAAATCTCACTCTTCCATTCTGAAGTTTGATTGTATACTTTTGATATCAATTTTATCAATTCTTAAGGAATTCCATCATTTTAAATTTGAGTGTAAAGTTATAATTTAGTTATTCTGTCAACCCATGAAACTCAGTTCTTTTTCTTACCTTATTCTGAAAATTTCAGTTAATTTTTTCCAACTGTAAAAAAAATTACTAGTAAAAAATTTTACTTGTAAAATTACAAAATTACACACAAAGTTTGTGTGCAAAATTACACACAATACATGAAGTTTGTTATTCATTTTAGGGAGTAAGAACATGTATGTAATACGTCTCAATTTTTATTCCCATTCCCTCTTCACCCACTTCCCTCCATTCTTCTCTTGTCTATCTTCCCACTCATCATTATTAATAGCTTCATTTTAGCTGATGTTTGTGACATATAAGGTTTACATTCATTGAGAACATTTGGTACATGAACATGACACCTCTTAAGTCTTTTTATTAAAATTTCTTCTGGTAATTCTCGAGGTGGCACATTATCTGGGTAAACGTATGTGGTCTGAAAACATTTAAGTTCCACCTCATTCCTTTTTTTAGCCTCTACTTCCTGTCAGCCACTCGGTTCCTTTCCGCACCACTGATGAACCTATCCTCAAGTTGGCCCCCTCATTCTCCAACCGCCCCTCATCTGTTCTCCCCTTCCTCGTTTTCCAATTTTTGCATAACTCCCTGCAGTTCTCAACACAGTGAAACAAGGTGACATTTCCATAAAGGCATAGTTCCCACCAAAACAAAACAACCGCATACTCTTAGGCCTCCCCTAAGGAAT
>PVIC010035794.1:0-19019 GCA_004025085.1 Thryonomys swinderianus
CCTTCCTTCCTTCCTTCCTTCCTTCCTTCCTTCCTTCCTTCCTTCCTTCCTTCCTGGTACTGAGCTAACAATTGAACCCAAGGCCTTCTCACTGAGGTAGATACCCAGCCAGCCTCTTTTATGAATGTTTAACTTTGAGACAAAGTCTCACTAAGTCATTAAGTTGCCCAGGCTGAGGTCAAACTTGTGATCCTCTTGCCTCAGCCTCCCAGAGTGCTAGGGTTGCAGGCATGTAAACACTATAAAAATGCAAAATTGTGGTGAGGTCAAAGTATTGTGAGCTATTTACGTGTTAGTTGAGAACTACTTTGGTTGGATTGCTTTCCAGTGCCCTGAAAGAAAGGGAATTCTGAGGGAAGGAACAGGAAGGTGATCCCTTTAAAGAGTACACTTGGGTTTGTGGAGGACGGCTTGTTCAGGGAGAGTATCAGGAAGTGAGAGATAGGGGACAAATTTGAACACCTTTGAATGAGTCACAGGATGTCTTAATAGCAAGTTGAGAGATGACGGAGTTCAATGTCCCCGTTTCCTGTGAGTGACTGGAGGTGCAGAGGAGGAGGGGTCCCGTGTACTGTGCAATGAAATCATGTTCTAAGACTCATCTCCACATATCCTCCCTAAAACTCTCGTTTGTCAAAGCATTACTGGAAGGAGTCCTATTTGCAAGGTGTTTTAGGAAAATAATTGGGTTTGTCTACACTTTCACAAAGCTTTGGGTCCTCCCCTCCTAGAGAACTCATGGTGGGCTGGAGACAAGGCTCTGGACGGTGAGATCTTCGCTGGCACCTACGTGTGCAAAGGCTAAGCTCTGAGGGGCTCTCCAGCTCTGGCTTCTCTTTGGTGGAGCCACTGATGGTGCTGCGCGCTGTTATTTCCCAGGACACAGAGCATCTCAGGGGGCTTTTGAGAGTTTCTGGTTGGTAGTAGATAGGAAGCGACTGGCCACTGCCCAAGACCCGTTGAATTCCAAAGGTCAAGTGGGTGGGCTCCTTTCTGGTTCAAGATAATAGGCAGAGAAGCTGATTTGACTTGCTCTGTGTAATAAAATGTTTACAAGATACTAGCAATGATGTCCACATTCCACGAGAGTGAAATTGTACCTCTTGGGACAGTTGTCAGTGTGGTGCTGGTGGTGGCCCCTTGCTACACTGGAAATCTGGAAACTGTTGTTATCTGAGCAGTCTGTTGACCTCTGGGTGCTGGATGTCACTTACCAAGACTCTGGAGGACTCTGGAGCAAGGCAGCCAGCTCTCAGGACAGCTTGTGCCCCTCTCCCAGGGGAGCTGGAGGTGGTGACCTTTGGTTGGTAGACAGAAACGTGGAAATGGGTTAAACAGTTTTGTTCCAGAAATGCCATGTCTAGTCTACCGGGAACATATGGCTGGACCAGCTGAGAATCCCAGCACAGGTCAATGAGGTGCACCTGGGTTTTTAGTCTGAGGGTGTCCTGTAGGCCTGACAGGATGCAGGTATCTTTGACTTTCCAAAATAAAGATTCTTGATGGTTGAGCACCAGCCCTTAAATAGACTATTCACCTTTCTCTGTGAAGAGAGCAGGGCCTGTCTAGAGCAGGAACCCAGCCCCTGGACTGTGACTTCCCTGAAGGTGGAAATTCCATCTAATTAATCCTGTAACCCTCCCATCTAGGGCAACCTCTGACAGTGGGAGGGTACTCAATAAAGTCTTGTTTAGTGAGTTAATTTTGCCACTTTCCAAATCCCCTTGCAAATCTCTCTCCTAACTGTCAAAACAATCAATAGAGAAAGAATGGAATTGACTTAACTATTAGTGGTATAATTGGTTTGATGATAAATTACTCTACCTCAAGGGTAACCACTAAGCTGATTTCTATCATATAGATCAGCTCTGCCATCTTTGCAAGTTATTTAAATGGGATCATAGCTTTTGTGTCTGATTTTTTTCACTGAGATTTTTGTTTGTAAATTTCATCAAAACTATAGCATGCAGTTCGGGTTTGTTAATTCAGAGTTCTGTTCTATGGGTGTTATTCTATGAGCCTCCATATTGTTTGTCCATGTGCACGGGCATGTGAGTCGTTTCTTCTAGTTTGGGGCCATTTGGAGTAAGTCTGTTATGAAGATTCTTCCATGTGTCTTTTTGCAAATGAATTTAAGCATTTCTGTTGAGTAATACTCAGGAGTGGAATTTTTATATCACAGAGTCTACGTGTGGTTCGCATTAGTATTTCCTTAAAGATGCTTCTGAATGACTTAGTCTTCCCCGGGTTTCCAGATACATACCTTGGAATTCTAGACCAGTATGACTCTGAGGCTAAGATGAGGGGCCGTGGATTCTTTAAGTCCACCGTGAATGTCAGCAGCCTCTTCTGAGACCTTTAAGATGGAACAAAGAGGAAATGCTGGATCCTAAAAGACTCATGATTCTTGTCTGATGGTAGCTTCTTTAAACTGCTCTGTCCCACCCACCACGTGAGCTCGCAAGTCCTCCCATACCTTCGCTGAGGTGAAAACATTTGTGTAGCAGTGAGGCGGTCCCATCATGAGGAGAGGATAGAGGGGCCCAGAGAAGGCTTCTTGGGAGGAGGGGACCTTTGTCCTGAGCTTGAAGGTGCCGTGTGAGCAGAGACAGGGGAACAAGAGGGAAGAAACTCTTCACTGTGTACGTATGCTCAGATATGTGGACAAAGCAGAGGGTGTGTGTGGGAAGGTGCGTGTGTGGAAAGGGACCAACAGACACAGAGCCTGGTGGTGTAGCGCCGATTCGCAGGCCATGCAGTTCTGAGGGGAGAGATGTGAGGTGGCTGGTCAGATGGGAAGTGATAGATTAGGGTGGGGAGAAAAGCTTAATGCAGCTCAAATTTCATGACTCATTTAAGAGGAAAATACTCCTGTAGAGGCATAAGAGGAATTCACTGACATATGTTTTAAATTCTTTCTGGTCCACATGTGTTTTCAAGTGTGTAGAAGGGTAAAAACCGAAGGGCTGGTCCTCCAGAGCTGGAAGGTAAGGGAGAAGTGGGAGACCCTGCCAGGGGGTCTGCTTTCCCCTGGGGTCAGAAGTGTCCAGGCCTGAGCTGGCTAGAGGAAGCAGTGTGACCCCCCGGGAGACTGTCAGAGGAGGGCGTGCTGAAGAGACCCCCAGGGCTCACCCCGGCAGGCTGAGCAGGCCGAGAGCTGTTTGGAGTCTTTCAGGGACTCTGCTGTGCACGTGGGTATTGGATAGGGCAGCCAGCAAGCTTCTGCTAGTCTATTGTTTGGATCCTGCAGAAAGTGACGCTAGCGTCTGACTCTGCATGGGGCGACTGGATGCCCCAGGGCCCAGGAAAGCTGTCTCCATGACGTGGCGCCTCAATTCACACCAGTGCTCTGGGGTACACGCGGGGTGTCTGCGGCCGTGTCATGCTTCGTGGAGTCAGACGGAAGGCGGGGCAGGCGGACTGCTAGGGAGCTATGGAGCGGAGCCCCCGGAGGTCCACAGAGGCAGACAGTCGGCCCGCGAGATCCCCTCTTCACAACAAGCTTCACTAGTCATGGGGCTTCCAGCCTCTTTTCAAGGACCACAAAGTTCCGAGATACACGTTCTCTTTGGAGACACTTTCTCTGCTTTACAACTGACCTGATTTTACTTCTTTGGGGTGCTTTGCCCTGGATCCCAGTAAACCTCTAGAAAAGAGCCCGGAGGGAAGCAGGGTAGAGAGTAGGGAAGGGAAAGGAGACACCCCTCCACACACATCAAGTCTGTGAAATGTGCATCAGAAGAGCAGTGACATGGTCGATAGTTCAACAAAACTTTTCCTACCTTTCAATTCATTTCAGCTTCGTAACAGGAAAGGGGGGAGAGAATACACTTCATGGGTGAGCCGGCACCCACGAGTTCAGTCTGTCAGCCAGTCAGCACCTGTTTATCAAGCATCTCTTTCTCTTCACGATCAGAGCTGGGTTCTATGTGCCCTGAAATAAGACGGTTCTTATCTTTAAGAGCACACAGTTGGGCCACATTCTTCACTGTTTCCTAAAAGGCCAATGTCTGTTTTAGTAAATAAAGAATCGGGGTTTGTGTCTTCTGTTATAAACTCAATCTAAACACAGAAAGATGTTAAAATAGTTTTTTTTTTTTTTTTTTGAGACAGGGTCTCGCTTTGTAGTTCAGGTTGGCCCTCAGCTCACTATGTAGCCCAGGCAAGCCTCGAACTCAGCAATCCGCCTGTCTCTGCCTCCCAAGTTCTGGGATTACAGGCATGAGCCACCACGCCCGGCTAAAATAGTTTTTTAAAAATTAAAGTCCCTAAGTGATTTTACAGAATCATTTCCCCTTCTATGAACCGTCAGTGGTGGGTCATGATATGATATAGAGATGTGGGGCTTCCTGTTGGCCACGAGCAACCACAGGACCACCTGAAAAGTGCCCAGGGAAGCTGATGTCACCACAGTTAAAAAATGGACGACTGATAAAACTTTACTGAAGAGAAATCTCAGGCTGCATTGTTTGCAGACATAAACAGAAGTGCAAGTGTTAAAAGTCTCAAAAATCAATGAATCGATTACAGATAAAATTCCATTGCATTAAGATAAATTCTTAGCATTGGATTCAGTCACCCCCATTTTGGTCTGTGAGCTACTGTGTGGAGCTGCCTGGCTGTGTGGCAGCAACCTGCCCCAGAGGGACAGTGCTTACAGCAGGGCTCAGCAAACCTTCCAGAGGGTCTGAGAATAAATATTTTAAGCTTGTAACTCACAAGATCTCTGAGGCATCTACCCAGTTCTGCTGTGGTAATATATTTAGTATTGTAACACTATTAAACAGGTAAGCATGGCTATGTTTCAATAAAACTTTATTTAAAAGAACCAGGGGTGAGCATGGCTCACAGGGAGGAGAATGAAATGTCTACACTGCTTCAGAGTTTTTCCACATCGTTATCTCCTTATATATCTATATTAGGTGCAAGCAGAGCGCCTCAGAGAGGACCAGGAATCTGCTCAAAGTCACACAGGCAGCAAGCACAGCGCTCCGCTGGGTTTTCTACTGCGAAACCTAGCACCCCATGGTCACTGTGCCCTGTTCACCACACAGAAGGAGCACATTCCACTCAGAATAAATGAGGCAGAGCCTGTAGTTAGCCTGTTCTTTTTTCGGACTGTCAGAAGCATGGAATTGGCCCTTATTTCCATCTAGAGCTTTGCATCATGCAGACAAAGCTATTGTGCAGAAGCCTGGATTTCCTTCCCAAGTTCATCTCGGCCAGCCCAGTAGCTGTGGGAAGCGGCAGACTCCTCTGAAATACCATTCCCTATGGGGGGTTCACAGGTCCACAGCACCTGGGAGAAATGGCACGGCACTCATTTCCTTTGTTTTCTTTCCACTGGACTTCGCTCTCACAAGGGGCCCAAGGGCTTGTGCTGTATGTGTCTGGCAAGGGGCACACTGCTCCACACTCGGAGATGCTCAGCATCCATGTGAATGGACCAAGTAGCAGGGCAGGGAGGGCAGACATGGCACAGATTCCATTCCCACCATCTTGAGATTCCTGGAAAATTCATCCCTGTTTTATAGAGCCTGTGTTCATCCAGCTTTAAAATCTAGCACGTACCTCTCAACTGCTTCAGAGGTGGGTGGAGAAGCGGCTACTACAAACGAGGGCCAGCAGTTAGACTGATGTTGTTATTCCAAACCACAACAGTTGTTTAGCACAATGATGACAGCAGAATGGAAGTCAGACCTCTTCGGTAGTGTCTGTACATTAACTGTAAAAAATGTAATTTGAATACATTATATAGAGTTTGAAATGTGCTGTGTGCTTTTAAGTGCATTGTATGTAGCTTACTGTGTTTTGGAAACAAAATAGAAACAGAACAAAACAAAACAAAAGCTGAGCACCACAAGCAAGCAGAGCTTTTCCATCACCCTGAAAGCTCTCTTGCCCTGCTTCCCAGTCGGTTCTTCATCCGGGCCTCCAGAAGCCACTGGATGGCTTTTTCATATTATATTTTTATTAAATGGATTTTCCCTAATGATAAAAGTATTGTACACTACTCCCGAGTCTAAAAAATACAGAAAAATAAAGAAAAAAACCCCCCTTATCCACATTATCCAGAAAGTCAATATTAATATTATTTAAATTTAGATAATTTAAATAATACATTTAAGTTACTTAAATGCATATTCTTCCCATTGTGTATGTGTGTGTATGAGAGAGAGAGAGAGGGAGGGAGACAGAGAGAAAGAGAGACAGAGAATGTCAGGTCCATGGTGACTGTTTACATGTCTATCACGATTGTGTCTGACATTATCATTTTGCTCAGAATTTCTAACTGACCTTTATATCCTAATGACAAAAATTACAAACACCAGTAAACTAGGTTGCTAGAAGAATAGATTTGTTTCCCATTACATTCTCTAGTCAGTAATTTTTATTATTAAAGAACATCATTAGATTTTGTACAGTATATTTATCTTACATTCTTTGGCCTTCTTCAGTTTTGTTATTTCTTATAGTTATTTTCACATTTTCTTGGAAATTCAACATAAAGAGTAATGTTTATATAGCTAATAATTATTTGCTTACTGTCTGATTTTTTATTTTTTAGAGAGGTTCTAGTTTTGTAGTTCATGCTGGCCCTGAACTCACTGTGTAGCCCAGGGTAGCCTCGAACTCACAGCAATCTTCCTGCCTCTGCCTCCCAAGTATTGGGATTGCAGGTGTGAGCCACCATGGCTGGCACTGTGGTATGTGGTTCTGGGGATCAAACTCAGGACCTTGTGCTTGCCAGGCAGACACAGGAACCACTGAGCTAAATCCCCAGCCCTGCTTCCTGAGTATTTTACCTTCCTTACTTATTTTACCTATTGGGTTGGCTAAGACTCACAATGAAAAATAAAAATGGTAGTAATTGGCATCCTTATCTTCTCTTTAAGAAAATTTTTTAAAAAAATTTTGCTTGAGAAGATATGATACTGTCTTAAATTTCTCTAATGACCTTTTTAAAGAGATTTCATTCTATTTCTAATGTATCTTATAAAAATAATTACAAATATGCTGAAAGCCATAGCTAAAATGTAGTAATTCTGTTTAGAGTAGAGGAAAAACTGGAAACAATATGAAATTCTATAAATACTTGATTTTAAAAATAAATTTTGGGGGCCGGAGGGTTAGCTCAGTGGTTCCGGCGCCTGCCTTGCAAGCGTAAGGACTGAGTTCGATCCCCGGTTACCACATATAATGCTGGGCGTGGTGGCTCACGCCTGTAATCCTAGCACTCGGGAGGCAGAGACGGGAGGATTGCTGAGTTCGCGGCGGCTTGCCTGGGCACCATAGTGAGCTCAGGGCCAGCCTGAACTACAAAGCAAGACCCTGTCTCCAAAAAGCAAAAAAAAATAAAAATTAAAAAAAAATTTTGGTATATCTATGGTATACCATGCTTGCCAATAATTAAATATGCTTTTATATATTCAACTTTTTGACAAAGGAAAGTGTTCATTATTAGCAAGTGAAAAAGGTGTAAAATAATGTGTAATATCTTCTATAAAAATAGAATTAAACATAGAAAAAAGTTCTCTAAAAGTTATAACAAAATGTTTTCCCTGAGTAATGGTAATAGAAGTGAATTTTTATTTCTTTTTTTTTTCTACAAATGTTCCTACAATAAGTAAATATTTGGTTTTCAGAAACAAATCAATATAGGTGAGTGAGCAATTATTTTTAAGGAGTAATTAGAGAATAATGATAATAATATTTTAAAAATAATTTATCTTCTTAAAGTCATTAAGTTTGTTTCTACTTTGTAAGAATCTTTTAATCTTGTATGCTGAGTAACTACTTTTGAAAATGATATCAGAGCACATTAACAGATTCTTTTACTATTTTGTTATGAAATTGTTTTTCATAAAATAAAATTAGCCGGGCGTGGTGGCTCATGCCTGTAATCCCAGCACTTGGGAGGCAGAGACAGGAGGATTGCTGAGTTCAAGGCTTGCCTGGACTACATAGTGAGCTCAGAGCCAGCCTGAACTACAAGGCAAGACCCTGTCTCAAAAAAAAAAACAACACAAAAAAACACACAAAAAAAATTAAATTAAATTAAAAAGGAGAATACTACATAACATTCTCACTCCTCTGGGGAAGCTGGGAAAACCACTCCCAGGCATAGGCAGGATGCCCTTAAGATGGCCTGCTCTCCTGTCTTGGGTCCTAGTTAGCTTCCTCTACCCATTTGCAGTCTTACTTTATGGGTTTGTCAAATACTATTCTCTTCCTATAGTCAAAGTAAATCCCTAGGTATGACCAAGATGCATCTGAGTCTTCTCCCAGGCCATGTGTGTGTGTCTGTGACACAAAATAGCTGACACAAGAAGTGGGCTGTCCTGAGTAAACACACACACACACACACACACACACACACACACACACATGAGGAGGCTTCAGGCAGAGCCCAAGGTGGATCTGAAGACAAGCCCATTTCATGACTGGTTCCCAGCCTGTGCTGGGCTGCTACAGAACTGAGGGTGAGCTGCTTACAACAAGTGGCCAAGTAATTTTATGTCTGTAGAATCTAAAAATGTTTGTTAAAGTAGAGAGCTTGATTCTGTATGTTGATAAATTTCATGATTTATTAGTTTGTTTTCACTAAACTGCAGACATGAGGGAGCACTCATGCTCAGAATGGACATGTTTTCTGGCTGCTGTTAGTACATAGACATTGTGCCCTGGGCTCTGTACCAGGCCACAGATGTATCTCCCACAAATGCTGGGACTGATGGCTGGTCATTGTCAGGGCCCTGTGTCTTGGTTCTTACGAAATCTTCAAGGAAGAACATTCAAATTTCCATTAAGAGCCACGGTGACGGGGACTGTCTAGCAAATGAGGCCTAGCTCAAGCTTGGCAGATGGCAGATCCCTAGTAAAATTTTCCATGGATAAATGGGATTTAGTTTTAACGCCAGAAAAATGAGGTGAGGTGACGAGACAAAGCTGATGATTTTCAGATCCTGTAAGGAGAAAGTTTGCAAAGGAACATTATGGTCCATACTGCAAACTTGCATCTCCAGGCTTTGGTGTCTGTAGGACTTCATCAGATGAGAGAATCCTACTGGTATGTTGAAGAACACCCGATTAGATGATTTCTAAGACCTCTTCTCACTTTGGTTTTATAAATTATGAGCTATAAGATCATCGAACTAATTAATCACAACTGAACAAAAGACAGATGCAGGAGTTCAAAGAGTATGCTACAGTATTGAAGTTGGTGGGGCCCTGTTGCTTACAGGAGCTTGTGGATGGGCCTTGGAAGGACCCCTCGCTCCCTGAGCATATGTGTGAGAGCTTTTTATATCAAAGTTTAATCAAAGTGGTGTCAGGTGATCCTATGGCTTCTTGTTGAGAAAGTCAGTTTTCCAAAATCTCCATCTATTGCATCAGCCAAAACTAGATGATATAGCCAACCAGTGGGACAAGAAATCCCAGGAAATTATTTTAAATTGTGTGATCAAAACTAAAATTCTGTTAATAAGAGAGAAGAAGCAACTCTTAGTATTTACCACAACCCATGGATATGAATTCTACTTTGTGGGGAAAAAAAAAGTTGCCGGGAGCCATAGGGGAGCCACAAAGCCTCCAAGCTCCACACCAGACCATCTCTGCCCTGGTCTCGCCTCAGTGGAAGAATCCAGAAAACCCAGCTGAGGGACCCATGGGGCATTACAATGGTTCCTGGGCAGCAAACCCTGAACTTTGCCTTCACACACTTTGTCCTTAGCTGGAGGTTCATAAAAACCAGCCCCTGCATACGTGTAGGAAGGCCACACCTTGTCTGAGCCCCGGGACAGTCCTCAGTATGAGTTTATGGTCTAAACTGAGTGTCCTCATGTTTCAGTTCCCACAGTGGCTCCTTCTGGAAACACCAGTCATCAGGGTTCAGGGAGGACCTATCACGAGCTCACTGTCTTTTAGAGTAAATGGAAACAACTCTCGGCCCTCAGTGAAGGCACAAGTGAAATGACACCCCTCTCACAGACAGAGTTGGGGTCCTGGAGAGGGTTCTCCAGAAAAACAAATCAGTTGCAGAGGCAGAAGTTAGAAAATAGCACTGTGTTTGGGCTCAAGTTCCCAAGCAAGAGGCACTTAAGAAGCTGAACACTGGTTCAGGAAGACAGCTCAGTGCTTGGTGTCAAGTCTGGATTCCTGCCGGGGTTCCTCTCCCCCTGTACTGCTCCCACACTATCCTCTTCCCGAACATGTTGTTTCCTTCTGCTAAACTAGGCTCTGAGCCCAGAGAGTATAACTGGGACTGAGCATTTCTTGCATGCAGAAGTCCTCAGTAGACCCACACAGATGCCGGTAGGGTGTGCACACGTGTATAATAGATTCCCGAGTGTCAGTGTGCCATCTGGCTTAGGAGTCTGCTGGTTCTTGTCTGCTTTGCAAGCTCTGGCTTTGTACCAGGACATCATGAGCCGGGTCACTCCTCTGGATCAGAGTTTCACTGTGAATTACACTGACATCTTCTAGTTCTGGGTGAGTGTACTCCTGATACTTCAACCAGGTAGTGGGGATGGAAGGAAACAGCAGATGCCTGATGGAAGAGACATGTCTTTGCCTCTGGCAGTTTCTTCCATGGCATCTGACCAGTAAGATCTCCCCCCACCGCCCCTCTTCAGTTCTGGCACTTTGGAAAGTGGGTTCCCATGGTGATAGGTGACCATCTGCCTGTGAATGAGGCCAGCCAATTGGTCTTTGTTTCCTCTACCTATAAGAACGTATTCTGGGGAGCTCTTCTGGAAAAGGCCTATGTAAAACAACCACCAGAAGCATACTCTTTCCCTTATCTTTCTTCATCTCTCCATCTTGGAGCAGGAGGCGAATCAGATAAAGTTCAGGAAATGAAGTATGATGTTTATGTCAAGCAACTGAAAAGTGAGAACATACTCAGAGTTTTTAATGTAGGGGTTGGCCCTCTAAACAAGCACTCAGAAATTTTGTCTTTTCCTAGTGAACAAAGGTATGTACAGGGGAAAGGGACGATAGATACATATTTAATCTTTTGCTTCTGCAGGTGAGGAAGGAGTAGCAAGTATGTACCCAAAGAATAACCAAATGAGGGCTTTACAGTCCATTCATGCCACCGCATCAACCATGTAAATGCCTTTGTCTTTGTGTCTCATGTTTATTCCTTCTTCCATCATGCTGTGGTTCTTATGAAGATGGTGCTTTTCTTCCAAGCTGGTGCTTCTCTCTCATATGCTCCTTTCCAACTGTCTCCCAGGCCCCTTCAGTTCCACAGATCTGCTGAACTCTCCTCAGCATTGAGAGGAGGCTCAGACAGGAGCCCTGGCCACAGACGCTTACAGTCAAAGGTTTGAGACAACCCGCACTTGGAAAGGATGAGGAAGCAGAAGAACCCAAGAGCTCACAGGTGGCTCTGGGCTCTGGAAGCTCAGAAGTAGGAGAAGAGACACTGTCCCAGGCGGACTGAGAAGGAGAAGTCAGAAAAGGATTCACGATGAAATGGCATTGATTGCCCCTCACAAGAAAGGCAGATCTGTGTTAAGGGAGGATGGTATTTTGGTAGAGAGAGGGCAGCAAGGGCACCACAGGAAAGGAGGAAACTCATAGTTTAAATTCATAAAGACCCTGGGCATTCCTGGGGAGCTGACTCCCTGAAGCCCCCCAATTTCCTTGAACCATTTCAAATTTCTTAAGCTCAGCTCACATATAACATTTTCCTAAATCTCCAACCACACTGGTCTGAGTGCCAATAACATTCGCTTTATTTTATATATGTATTTAACAAATGTATATAGCACGATGTGCTAAATAGCATTATAGCTTCTTAGTACAATGCTCCCACGAGTAGGTGTTTTCATTTCCGAGGCTGCTGTAACAAATGGCCCCGTGCCAGGGAGCTCAAAGCAGCAGAGACATTTACTTTCTCACTGCCCACAAAGCCAGGAGTCCGGACTCGGTCTCAGCAGAGCCACAGTCCTCCCAAAGCCTCTCCTGGAGGGCGCTTCCCCCCTCTTGCACCCTCTGGTGCTTTCGGATGCTCCTTGCTGTACACGCCAA
Source organism: Thryonomys swinderianus (assembly GCA_004025085.1). Classification (NCBI taxonomy): domain Eukaryota; kingdom Metazoa; phylum Chordata; class Mammalia; order Rodentia; family Thryonomyidae; genus Thryonomys; species Thryonomys swinderianus. Next base: position 12,040 of record PVIC010035794.1, read on the forward strand.
GGCTCCAGTCCCGGCTCCATCTTCTCGTGGCCTTCTCCTTGGTGGTCCCCTGCCTTTTCTTTTACAAGAGCCTTTATCTTTGGATTTAGGGGCCACACCTTAAATTAAGGCAATTTCTTCTCAAAATCCTTAATTTAGGGCTGGAGATTTGGCTCAGTGGTTCCGGCGCCTGCCTAGCAAGCACAAGGTCCCTGGTTCCATCCCCGGTAACCACATACAGCAATACCGGGCGTGGTGACTCACGCCCACCAGCAGTCAGCACCGTATACCACAGTGCCGGGCGTGGTGGCTCACGCCTGCCATCCCAGCACTCAGGAGGCAGAGGCGGGAGGATCGCTGAGTTCCAGGCTTGCCTGGGCTGTACAGTGAGCTCGGGGCCAGCCTGAGCTGCAAAGCGAGACTGTCTCAAAAAAAAAAAAAATCCTTAATTTATTTACATTTGCACAGATCCTTTTTCCAAACAGGGTCATATTCACAGGTGCCAGGTGCACATATCCTTCGGGCACCCACTATTCAGCCACTACTGTCGGTGTGACTATCAGTCTCACTGTACAGATCAAACACCTGAGACACAGAGAAGTTAGGTAATTTGTCCTGGACATTACGGGTAGTAAGTGCTCTTTCCGGGCCGTTGATTTTCCCATTGCACCATCTCAGTTGAGGGCACGGTCGCACCCGGATCGTTACGGCGCATGCGTTCAGCCCAGCCACCAAAACTGCGCCTCATTCTGTACAGGTGACCTGCGAACGTGGCCCTGAGCATCTAGTGAAGCTGCAAAACCCCTGGAGGAAGGTGGAGAGGAAAGGCGATTGGAGCAGTGAACTTCCCACTGTCTAGGAGGGGAGAGAGAGGCCAGTGAGGGCTGTAAAGGAGGCTGTGCGCTTCCTTTAGGCTCAGGTTGAACCAGGACTGCAAGGCTCAGTCCCTGGCATTTATTAGATGGTTTATGGCATATAAACAACGTTCTCTTTTGTTAGAATAATTAAAGGTAATGCTTACTGAAGGCTTGCCAAAACTGTAAGTTCTTCGTACTTTTATTATCTCATTTAATGCCCCAGACAATGCTAATATAAGGTACATAGGTGTATCCCCACTTTTCTGATGATTAGACTAAGTGAATCAGTTAAAGGAACATTGTGAGCTGATCGAGGACTTTGGTGCGTTAGTCCAGCGTTCTGCTCCTGACATGGTTCAGTGTTTTCTTGGGCATCCTGAGTCCACGGCAGACAAATGTGAGTTGGCCCAGATCTGCTGCTCGCAGTGACTGGTTACAGTCACTGGCCCCTGGCATTCTGATTAGACCCCTACATTTAGGTCATTCCTGTCTCAAGGTGGCCTAAAGGGACATGGGTAGAGAGGATACAGATTTGCTACAGGGAATGGGTAAAATTTTGGGTGTGAGTCTTTTCCCGTTGTGGTGAACATTCATAATGTGTGATCCTGTGTAACACTTTAGAGTGTACAGATATGTCCATATATGCTTGATCATTTTTTAATTGAATTCTTTATTGGTACATTTTATATACAGTTCACAAGCACACTCAACACTGGGGAATTTGTACCAGTATATGACAGAAGTTAATTCTCATTTTTACCCATATCTCTACCCACCCCAACCCCCAACCCCTTATATATATGCCATTTCTTTTTCTTACTGAATCATATTTATTCTTTCCCCTCATTATGTACCCCCACCACATTTTCTTTGAATATTTCCTATTTTACAAAACCTATCATACATTCTAGAACTCACTTACATCTACAGGTTCTCATACCAGAGAAAAGATATGGTATTTACATATCTGTGATCTATTTATTTCACTTATTAGTGTGTCCTCCAGGTGTATCCATTTGCACATAAATGAATTTTTATAGATGAAAGCGATGAAAAACTTCAGTTTTACTTTGATAGAATGCGGTATATTATATACGTTGTCGGTTAGCAGAGTCAGTCATCAGAGGAGATGGACCCGTGTGAAAAGATGTTCCCTAAACACATTTTTTAAAAGTTTTTTGAGACAGGGTCTCGTTTTGTAGTTTAGGCTGGCCCTGAACTCACTATGTGGCCCAGACAAACCTCTAAGTAACAGCAATCTTCCTGCTTCTGCCTCCCAAATGCTGGGATTATAGGCACAAGACACCATGCCCAATATTGTGATAAGTGGTACTGGGATCAACTTTGGGGCTTTGCATTTGCCAGGAAGACACCAGAACCACTGAGTTAAATCCCTGCCACCCCAACACATTTTAAAGTGCTACAGAAGTATATCACCATTTTGGTTTTGGTGGTGATTCATTTCATAGGAGGTGCTAATGTTAGAGATAGGTAGTGGGTAAAATTATAGTCTTGTCACTTTCTAGTATTGTGATTTTTGGGCAAACTTCATACTTTTTTTTGGAGTTAGAGCTGTTGTGAAGATTAAATAAAATGAAAAATAATTAAATAAAATGATGGGCTTTTATTCCACCATGTTTAATTTGCTGTTAATTCCATCTGGTATACTTTTCATTTCAAGTATTATATTTTTGAAGCAAATGTCCTTAAGTTGTATATATTTTCCATTTCTTCTCTCTGTATGTTCTTATTTCCCTTCACACCTTGAGGCTATGGGACATATTTATAATAGCTCCTGTAATGTCCTTATGTTCCAGGGCTGTTGTCTCTCTCATTTCTAGATCAGTTTCCGCTGACTTTTTATCATGCTATGGTTCACATTCTCTGGTCTTTCGTATGACTAGTACTATTTGTTATCAGGGGCTAGAGATGGTACATTTTAGTTTTTGAGTGTGGAATTCTATTTTATTCTTTTTTTTTTTTTTTGAGACAGGGTCTTGCTTTGTAGTTGGGGCTGGCTCTGAGCTCACTATGTAGCCTAGGCAAGCTTTGAACTCAGCAATCCTCCTGTCTGTGCCTCCCAAATGTTGGGATTACAGGCGTGAGCCATCACGCCCAGCACTGTGGTATGTGGTATTGATGGCTGGTGGGTGTGAGTCTCCACGCCCAACATTGTATGTGGTTACCAGGGATCAAACTCAGGACCTTGCACTTGTGAGACAGGCGCCGGAACCACTGAGCTAATCCTCCGGCCCTCTATTTTATTCTTTAAAGAGTGTTTTTTTTTTTTTTTTTTTTTTTTCTGGAAGGTACTTGCATTGCTTAGGGATTGTTTTGACACTTTGAAGTTTTTAAGCACTTTTTGGGCAGGTCAAGAGAGGAACCTTTATTTCAGTGATGATTTGATTCCAGCTCTAACTTGTGGACTCTCAGGGATACATAGTAAAGATTTCACCTACTCAGTAAGTTCTTTCGACTCTTGCTGGTGAGAATTCATGATTCCCAGCTCTGGGAATTGCTCTGTGTATAGCCCAGTCTTGTGGAGTTTCTCTTTGAGAAAGAACAGATTGGATTTCACCAAAGGCCCATGGGAACCCTCAGGTTTTTCAGGGCTTCTTTACACAGCCCCTCCTCCACACCCTTCCCCCACATTCTACCTGGTCTCTGAACTTCAGACTGTCTGCTATACTCAGCAAGAAAGATTCGTATTGTTTTGTACTGTTTTGTCTTTTCGGTCCTGAGGATTGAACCCAAGGCCTTGGCACTGAGCCACGTGCCTGGCCCTTTTTATTTCTTATTTTGAGACAGGGTCTTGCTAAGTTGCCCAGGCTGGGCTCAAACACAGAGTGCTAAGACTCTAAGCATGTACTGATAAGTTCACTTTTTGGATTCTACTTCCTGTATCACTGTCCAGGAAATCCCTTCAGTAAGAATCCTAGGGGTGACAGGTTCATTTTATTTGTTTCTCTTCTCTCAGGAAGCTTATGGTAATTGCTGTCCGACCTCTAAAACTAGTGCTTACATACATTTTGTCCCACTTTTAGTTGTTTATGGTTAGGAGGCTGATACAGTTTTACTCCATTGTAGCCAGCAGTTCAAGTGCAATATTATAGGCTTTGAAAGTAAGCAATATCCAGCTAAAGGGTACCTCTGATAATAGTTCTGTGACTTCAAGCAAGTGACTTCATCTCTCTCAGTCTGATTCCTAATCTCTAAAATGGAAATAAAGACCCCTTTTAAAGATTGTTAGGCTTAAATGAAATAGAGCATTTCAGGAATCTAGCCTGGTGCTTGGCTCAGAGAAAATGATCCATTAATATTGCATGGTACGTTTATTATGAAGAATGTAAGTTTCATTGTCTGAGAGCAGCTTGGAAATAATATACACAATAGAGCAGGGATGACAACCCTTTTAGAGATCAAGTGTCGAGACTGCAACCCAAAACCCATCTGTTTATCCCAAATTACCAAGACTGCAATTAAACCTGGATACTGAAGTTTTAATTTAGAAAAAGCAACTGTTATGTGGTGCCTGGCTGCTGGGGTGACTTGGCTGCCATGCCAACAGAGAGGGTTCTGCGTACCTGCCATGTTACAAGTGCCACCACCCCTGCTATAGAGAATTTGCTGATGTTTTCTAGTATGGTCTCCCATAATGTTTCCATTCCCCATGAAAGTATTTATTTTCTGTTTTTCTGCTTAAGTACATGGGAATTGCTGAGCCTCAAGGAGAAGACTCTGCTGTGGAAAGATAATGACAGGGGATTCTGGTATTTGACTCAGGGACTTGGGACAAATGCCCTGGCTTACCCCAGTAAACACAGGATGCCTCATGTATCCTGGGCATCTCATGTGTCGAGGCCAATAAAATACACTCTTTTAAGGAGCTTGCAGTCCAATAGGGCCAACAGCCAGACTGTTGTGGTCTTTGTGATGAGGGACTTTGAGCAAGAGCTTGTCGTCTGACTTGAATAGAAGCAATTCCATGGTTCCAAGTTTTTGGAAAAAGAAAGAATTTTCAATGAAGGCCAATGGAGAAGAAGGCAGATAACAAGCTCAGATCTGACTCTTTGATTATTCTGTAGCAAAGGAATTGAAACAGCCCAGAGTAAGAGGAAATAGAAAGCTAGTTGGTCATAACCAAGAGTCTTGGCACAATAGTCTATACTCTGTACTCTGGTCTGGTTGTAATTTGTGGATGATCCTGCAATTGTTGGTGGCATATTTCCTTGTGTTTGAGTCTACAAGGCCCCGATCTCATTTCTCAGGTCTGCTGTGCTCCCTGGAGACTTCTGGTTCTGCTAGAGTCTCAGGGTCACATCTGGAGAGGTCCTAGCATTCTGCACCCTCATTGTAAAAAAGGCTTGATGCGTTTTTAGAAACAGAGGCAATATAATTGCATAGCTGGGGTCCCAGGGCAGTCACCCCTAGGATAGAGTCCAGTGGGTGCTCAAACAGGACTCAGGGTTAACTGCCTCCTCCTCCTCCTGTCTGGTCTTAATCTGTTCTGTTGATCAATACTCTCAACCCAAGGCTTTGATTTTCCTGTTCTGAAACAGAGAGGAGTTGCCAATTATGGTGGCACATACTTGTTATCCCAGTTCTGGGAGGCTGAAGCAGGAAGATGGCAAGTTCGAGCCTAGCCTAGGCAGCTTGGCAAACTAGTGCCTTGTCTCAAAATTAAAAATTAAAAAAGGCTGGACATGTAGCTCAGTGTGAAGGCTCTAGGTTCAATCACTAATACTGCAAAACAGATGTGGCCAGGCCTCCTGCTCAGCATAGCAGCCTTGCATAAGAAGAAACTACAAGAATGTTGGCTGACAGGGCCAAGTATGTATGTGTGTGCGCGTGTAAAAGCTGCTGTTCTTTTTTTATCCAAAGACCTCAATAAATCCTTATTCTCCCATAAGGAAGTCTCAATCTAGCATAGAGGCAATAAATTTTAGAATTCATTAAATCCCTACATAAATACCCTGGGTTAATATTGAAGGCTGTCACAGCATGGGGAGGATGAGAAATCACAGCATCCCCAAGTGACAAAGCCCAAAATAAAATAGACCTAAAGCATACACTTCCTTGGAGACAGGGCACTAGGTTCAGGAAAACGGGGAACACAAGCAGAGGGACCAGAAGAACCCTGTTCTACATGCAGAGGCGGCCTGTCGGTGTTGGAGGGAGGCCTCAGCTATTCCACATACAGAGGATGGCAGCTATGTTTTTGTTTTCCCAAGAAAACGGTAATGAAAACTTTAATTTTCTCAGGTTTCATTGAGTCAAACAGAAGGGCTTTTATAGACAAAAGACTTTGCGTTGGGTCATGACTTTGGTTTTGTGTTTGTTCTTCCCTCTTGTGGGAATGTGGAATGATCCCAAAGTTGCCTTTTAATTTCAAAAGAAACATTTATATCATGCTGACATCTAAATAGAATTTGGGTCGATCTGCAATAAAAGGGTAAACAAAGAAAAACTGCGAACCAGTTATAAAAGCAAAGAGAGTAAGTCAAAGTGATAATTGGGTTGGGACAGGTGGTTGATTCTATAAGAAAACTAAGCCGAGTGCTGCTACTATGGCTGGTTGTAACATTTAGCCCTGAGACTCCCGGCAGACGGCAGAGACCACTGGTGATTCCCTAGTCAGAGAAACGTGCTGCCAGGGGACCCGTTCCACGTCGTCAGCCCTGAGGGAATCTGCTAGTTTCCATGTGGATGAGCAGCGTCTCCCTGAGCCTTTTTGTATGAACTGGAGCAAGGAGCCTAGCAGGGGCCTCTTCTTCCTGTTTTGTCTTGAATGACAAGAAAAGGGAGAGGAAACAAGAGAAGGAGAGATGGGAAGATAAAAAGAGAGGAAGGGAGGGAGGGAAGGAGGGAAGAAGGAAGACAAATGTCTGGCCTGTGGGTAGCTGCCACAGCGCGGGGCGTGGGGGGATCTGTCTGTATCTGTGACAGTCCGGGTGTCACTGTCAACCTAGGTTGTACCCTGTGTGGAGGCGGCGTCAGGAAGTGCAGAGCGAGCTGGAGCTCAGCTGAATGGATTCCAGGCGCAGCTGGGGCTCTTCCCAGGATAGATGACCCAGCTTATGGGACTCTGCGAAGTGGATCCCAGGGCACTGGGACATTTCTTACGCCATTTTGTGTTTTTTTTTT